>WHYT01017229.1:607203-686930 GCA_009806455.1 Tetrax tetrax | reverse complement strand
AAAAAAAAAAAAAAAAAAAAGAAAAAAAATTGTCCAAAGTTTTGTAAGTTCTGTTAGACCTAAAAGGGAGAGGTTCAGTAATTAAATAATCCATATTTATGCTTGACCTGTGAAGTGAGACCATGGGGATGAGGCATGAGCTGTTGCCCTTGTGAGCACCGTGGAACTCATGCAGTGACACTTGCTCAGGTTTGCAGTTAGTCTGAACCAAGAGCAGTCTGTAACAAAAAGCTGCCAATTCCATGGCAGTAGTGATGTGGATTTTAAAACTGCTGTTTCTGTGCTCACCTGAACATTTGAGAAAGAAGAGACGAGTACATCCGGAAGTCTGAGATGGGCTGTAGAGTTTTGCACTGGAAAAGCAGGACGTGTATGTTTTAAGATGGGAAGAGTTAACTTTGTTTCCCTGAAGCTCACCTTGAAGGAAGGAGTATAAAATAGATGCGTGTTCACCTAACTGTATGCATGTTTATACAGGCATATCTATTACTTACATAAGTACACACACACAGCCCTCGTCAGGTTGCTGGTAAACTAAATTACTTCCTGTTGGAGATCTGGCAAGAGGGATTTCTTTTTTAAGCACAGACTTGAAGAGATGCCTGGACAAGCTTGACTAGATAAGCGCGTGTCATGTGGAGAGATCAGTGAGGAAGGAGGCAGGAAAGAAAAACAAAGAGATGTAAAAGCTGGCCTGGCTGGCAAGGCAGAGGCGATATCTGCGCCATAGCTGGAGGAAGGGCTGCTGAATGGGTAGGCACAGCATAGCCAGACTCAGCTTAACCAACTGCAGTGAAGATGTGGCATTAGAGGTCGAGGTCTGACTTGGGCTGAAGGTTGCTGGTGGGTTTGCACAGTTTGTGCTGTTCTGGCTTAGACCGCTGCCGTAGATGAGCCAGCTTGGGTGTTTTCAGCAGCTCTATAATAAAGGCAGAGTGGAACAATGAAGTATTGTTGTTTATACGGACTGGAGATAGCACTTAACACATAGCCTTGGTGCTACATGCTGTAGTATTGTGAGATTGCTGGCAACACTTCTCTCAGCTTCTGGAAGGAGCTCAGAAGGAGCTGTTGAGCAGAGCCCAGGATGGTGATGAGAAGCAAGCTGTCCTCATCTGTCACGAGCCGGATGCTTTCCTGCTCATATCTAGAGAGAAATGAAAGGATTCCTGGTTGCTTTTCTTCTGCTGGGTGCATCTCAAGATGTTAATACCAGTAGTCATTTCCAGCTGGCTGGCTGCCAGAAAGTGGAGCATAACAATGCTTATCCTCTTAAACTTAGAGAGGTTTAAAACTAGCTTGTAGATAAATAACGTTGGACCTGGGAAGGGGTGGTGGGGAAAGAAGGTCAAATAGTACCATTTAAGGGCTGACTGGTCTCAACTGAATTGTATGCCTGCTTTCCAGTCTGCTTGTTCCTGATATTCAGAGTAAAACTGAAACAATCAGTACTGAATGCCCTGAAACAGTTGCTAGGGGAAATTTTTTGAACCAGACTGCAGCAATTCTAGGGTTTAGTTTTGCGACAAATCACCGTGTGTCCCTTCCTCTCACAATTAAGTGAGCACCCCTTTTGCATACGCTAAACCCTGTTTAGCATGCAGACTGTTGAGCATGCAGCTTAAGGAAGTGCCTCCCTATCTGTAGACTTCTGCAAAAGCCGGAACAAAGCCAAAAAGGAAACCTCAGAGACCAGCAGCTGTGGTTAAAGTCCTGAACTTTATCAAACATGTTGCTTTTCTGCCCAGCAGAAACTTTGGTCTGTATGTCACCTTTATCAGTTCCTTCATCAGCCAGAGGTCTCTACAGGTTAATCAGAGGAAAGCTGAAATCTGAGGGGCCGAAAAGCAGCTGCCATGCAAGTGCATGACAAGGGGTAATGGGTTTAAATTAGAAGGAGGTAGGTTTAGATTAGATATTAGAAAAAAATTTTTTACAATGAGAGTTGTAGAGCACTGGAACAGGTTGCCCAGAGAGGTGGTGGATGCTCCATCCCTGGAAACGTTCAAGGCCAGGCTGGATGAGGCTCTGAGCAACCTGATCTAGTCAGGGATGTCCCTGCTTCTTGCAGGGGGGTTGGACTAGATGACCTTTGAAGGTCCCTTCCAACTCTAACCATTCTATGATTCTATGAAATCCCATTCTGGAAAACAACGCACATTCCCCAGAAATAGTGTTGAGATAACCTGGAGGCAACGTTGTCGTGGGCTGTCGTGGCGAAGCTGTGGTCTGTGAGCAATCTGGTTATGCACATCATGTTATGGAGCATCTTCCCGCAGAGATCTGAGGTGTTCACTAGGGAGCAAGTGACTTTTTACAGATTTCTCTTGTGCCCACTCAACTCAGAGCGTGCTGTTAAAGGACTATCATCCTCTGCTGATTTAGGCCAAGGACAGGTTGGGAAACCCAATGGGAGCTGGTTAGTGATGAGCACACGCCTAGTGATATGCCCAAGCCACATGTGAACAGGAATTCATTTCATGATGGGGGGCAAAATTTTTGGGAGGAGTGCAGTGCAAGGAGGTACTAATGGATCTTCCTGGTATTGACTTAATCTTTCTGAAAAAATCAGATTTTTTTTTTTTTTCCCTCGAATATCTCATGGGTACTCAATCTGTTTTTGTTTGGAAGATAATAGTTTTACTTAGAATTTGCTAAGCCTGACAGAGGATATGATTAATGCTGTTCATATCTGTTGTGTTTGCGTGTGTGAAGGATCGCCTGTTCTTTGTGATGGAGTTCGTAAATGGCGGGGACTTGATGTTCCATATTCAGAAGTCGCGTCGCTTCGATGAAGATCGGGCCCGATTCTATGCTGCAGAAATTATTTCAGCCCTTATGTTTCTCCATGAAAGAGGCATCATTTATCGGTGAGCTCTGCATTCATTCCTTCTCTTTGTCTGAACCCTATGGCTGAGATGATAATTTGAGTTTTCTGCTTGAATAAATAACTGTCACTTGCTGCCTACCAGGAACAAGTTGTCAGCTGGGATAACAGTACCTCCACTTTCCCCCTGCACGTTGTCCAAGGTGCTCCCACTTCCAGGAGGGAGTGAAATTTCTGGCGGCAGTGTTGACTACAGGGAGGGTCTTCCTATGACGTGTGTGCAAGCATGTAGGAAAACAGGTTTTCCTTCTGAGGCACAAGGGCTGGAGTTTGCCTTGGTGTCAAGTCATGTAACTGGTTTGTATCAGCTCCAGAACTGCCCCTGCTCTGCACCTCAGGTGCCTGCCTGGCTGCTGGGCGTTAGCTGCTGACTGACAGAAGCCTCCGCTGTGCTGCTCTGGGCCTGTCTTGCCACTGTAGAGCACATGTCAAACTGATGACAAAGGGAGAGGCATTAAGCGAAACCTTCTTAGATTTTCTGGGAGGTCAATATAAGGAGCAGTTACTTTTGCCACTGTTTGCCTTGTTATTTAAAGGCTAATATGTACTGGTTACACCCAAGCCTCTTTGTTTCCCTCTATTAGCTACGAGCCTGTGTTTAAACCCTGTCTATTTGACAGACCTGTGCAGTGCCACTCAGCTCAGCCATTAAAAGTCTTTTCATTCCTGCCATGATCCCACAGCAGGAGCTTCTTTTCCCTTCCTGTCCATGTCTGGCGTTTCTGTGTTTGCAACAGGATTGGAGCATCATTGCCTCCCAGTGCCAGCCTCCGCTCCCAGGTCTCAAGGCTGTTCTCAGGAAGCTGTTTCCCATGTGCAGTTTGGTTATATTTGTTCCCTTCTATACTGCCAAAGTGCTCCACTGTCAGCTCAAGGATCAAGGCATGGACCAGTCAGCATGGGTCAAGCAGCCAGTCTGCTTTGCAGAGGCCTCCCTGACCACGATGGCCATTGAACAAACATCTTCCCATGTGAGCCAGAGGCAGAGCAAGACCTCCCTGGGGTGGAACAAGACAGCGAGAACAGGGAGATGTTAGCACTGAGACAGTCTGGTTATACAGAAAGGTTTCTTTCTGACATGCTTTAAAGAACATCCTCTTGCCCAGAGCACTGGAAAAGAGGAACAGTCAGTGGTTTTCTTTGGACGCTGTTACCAGCAAAGCATACATATTTGGGTATTGTCTGCTGTAGCCCTGCTTAGTCCCGCTTGTGGCATGCCAGCACTGCAAGGAATAATGTCAACTCTCTCTTTTTGCTGCTGGGTTACAGTTGTACAGCTGGGACCCACAACTGAGTCCAGGATGGGACCAGTTTTATTCCCAGTCAGGCTTAGTTGTACCATTTCAGACTGTGGGTTGGGCCAAGTGCCGTTTGGTTAAACCTTGCATTGTTTCACCCAGGCGATGCAGTCCTGTGTTTAGTAGTGTGTCGTCCCGTATCAGATAAACCCTGATTTGAACACGCTAAAACCAGAACAACTGAGGGCTAAAGTGCCCAAAGGGCCAGGGGCTGTGTGGGGAAAACTTTCCTGTCTGATGGTGAGATGATAGGATAAAACAAGTAAAAGCAATGTCTCTTTCTCTCCCTAGCTCGAGCTCCAGTAACAAACAGATGGTCAGGTGAGGACAGAGAATGTTAAATTATTTTTAAGTATGAAATCATACTTAATATGAGGCAGAGTGAAACAGAGAAGGAGTGTTGTTTTAATATTCTCCAGGTCCTGAGAGTATGAAAATTACTAGTGATATATAGCGTATGCATTGAGCTTCTAAAGCACTGTGATTGTCTGCACAGAAGAGCAAATCTACTTACTCTACAACTGGATTTCAGTCTAATTCTTCCCTTGTGAATAATGCCAGCCGCTGAAGAGAGACCCCGCCAGATAATTACGCAAATGACATTATCCTTAAAATAGTGACATCCAGTAGTTATTGTCAATCATTCAGCAGCAAAACTCTGTCCGTGCATAATGTAATGCCACTGTGCTTACAGCTTGTCGTGTCCCCCAGCCTGCTGCCTGTCACAGGGCAGGAGTAATCGATCCTTCTGCGTTTTGGCACTCTTCGAGTGCTGCCGTAATTCATGATGGAAACTGGAAGAGTAATTGAAAAGCTCCTTGAACAGCTGCACAGGCTTTGATCTTGTTGAGAAACTGGTTGAGCTGTGGAGTCAGGTAACTTCAGCTGCATGGGGCAGATTTGCAGGGGAATGACTTGGTTTTTTAAAATTAGTCAAGGTGACTGCGTTCTGGAGGATGTAAGAGGAGAGAGCCGCTGGCTGCGGCTCTGCTGAGCTGAGGTTGCTTCTGTTGCGTCACGAACACCGGGCTCCAGGAGGGAGTCTGCAGGATGGAAGGAGATACTCAGAAGGGAATCACTGCACTTGTGTAAGACAGTTTGGAGATTTTATGATTAGAATGCGTGTGCTTGCTTAGGAAGCTGGGAGTAAGGGGGAGAGACACCAGGAAAAGCCTGACCAGAAAGCATTTTGCCACAAGCTGTTCAGTGTGCTGCTTCCTTCTGGATTCCTAGGGTCAATGGAGTAAGAGAGTGGCTGGCCTCAAATGCCCTGGGTTGATTGTTTTTCTTCTGGGCTAAACAAAAACATAATAATGCTGTATTTTTCCTTGCCCCTTCAAGATTAAGCAGTTCAGGAGAAAATCTGCATTTACCAACACAATGGGCATTCTTCCGGTAAGTCAAGTTGCTTTTGCCCCAAGTGCTGCCAAAAGCTGGGTCTTCTTTCTTTGGAAATACCAGTGGGGCTTGAGAGCCAGCACTGAAAGTTCTTCGAGAAGTAGCTGAAATGTGTCACTTTGGTCTGGAATGACAATGCTGGTAACGGCTAAAATCAAGTGTTTATTGATTCCTTTTCCGGCCACATATACGTAATTTGAAATAGTCATAGTGCAGTATTTCTACAATCGCTGCTGTGAGTCCATGAGAATGGGGTTCCTGAGGCAGATGGTGTATTTTGGTGATGTGTGACTTTTTGATATCAAAACCAGGCTTGCTGCTGGATGGTGCTCTCACAGGATAGTTTTCAAGACGCAACTGAAATTTGTAGTATGTTTGCTTCTCACTTTGAGGAAAGTCTGCGTTCTGTTACTAAGCCTTGGCAAGAATAGAAGTCACATAAATGCACGTGTGTGTATTTTGGGTATTTTAAAAGATAGGTTTCAGTTTCACAGCTTTTTAAAAATTTATTATTTATTTTTCATTTGCAACATTGCAAAGGGAGACATAGCTTTCTGGCCTTATCAAGGAAACGTCTCTAACTTGCCCTAAGCTGAGGTTTAGCTGTCAACTTGGCAGAGCCTATTTATAGTTGTTTCCTGAAAAAAATGCCGACGAGTACAGTGTGGTTCCTTATCCCATCATACAGGGGGTAGGACTAGAATGAATCCAGCCTTGAAAGCAAGCTTTTCAACATGTCACGTCATAGTATATTGTGCACCTGCAGAGGAGTAGGAAAAGGACATCTTTGGGATCAGCTCCTGCTGTATGTTGCCTTGAAAAAGTTAGGTGATAATCAAAGCTGTTGTAAATAAAATCTTTGCTTACAGGGCAGTATTCTTGCACTGCTACTTTCTTTAAGCTTTATAAGGGAAAATAGTGTGCTGGGTCTTGTTGCAGGCCAGTAAGTTGGTTTATGATTTTTATCTAGAGCCTGTATGTGCTATTTTTCTTGAGGCAGCTCTTCCTGGCTTTCACTTTCCAGTTCAGCAGTTCCCAGGATAGGGAAAGCATATTTTGGTTTCTGTGCATGCCGGGAATAAAACAAATCAGCATGCACATCTGAGCAGTATTGGATTGCACAGTGACTTACTCAATGGATGTGAGCTAGTCCACTTGTAGTCTTCTAAAAAGCAAAGAGGTAGTAGATGATTATATGGGTTTATTTTAAAAGTAGGACTTTTTCTTCCGTGTAGCATTACTGTAAGAATGGCTGGTCTGCGCTGCTGCCCTCAAATTCAAACCTTTGCATAGATTGATGTACAGCTTTGCTGGTGGTTGGGTCTACTTGCCAAGGTCACCTACATGGCATCCCTCAATAGAGACATTTATCTGCATAATGAAGTCAAATGCAAATGTTTTCTTAAACATGGTTGTTGAGGGGTGCAGGGTGGCAGAGGAGGAGGCCTAGGGGTTTACTCTGCAAACTTTTTATATTTCAGAAGGATAGCTGCCTTTTTACAGGCAACGTGGAGCAATCAACCCGACCTAATGGCGTGGTCTTGATTTTTATGACAAACCTTCTTTCTCTCCCCCTGCAAATGTCTCACTGATAGGACGCGTGGGCTGAGATAGCCGCTTTTCAGAACATGTCCCAACTACCTGCAGAGGTGATACAGCATGCAGTACAGTGGCAGGTAAATTGTTAAGGGCATAGCTAGTGTAGCATGTAGGTAATATAGCTGATTGAGAGCCAGGTGAGCTGAAAGACTGAGCTGGAGAGCCTGGGAGAAGGACTCGTTGGCTGGCCACAGAACCTTGTTTTTATCCTGAGGGCTCATGCTAGTTAACTTATTCTGCTGCCTTTTGTGTCTTTATTGATATTTCTAATACAACTGGCCCTTCCAGAGATGCTTGGCGTCTGCTTGTGCTCCATCTCACCTCTGAAAGTGGGACGGTGTGCACAAAGTCCCCATGCTCTGATGTGGCACCAGCCACTGAGATAGAAGGTGGCAAACTATTAAGTAGGTCCCGTAACTTGACTGTATTTAAGAGGATGCGTGGTCCCTTTAGAAGGCAAAAGATAATTACGCAGGTATCCAGATGAGACCATGGCCTTACCTTGGAGCTGAACACTAGCTCTTGGGGAAAACATGATGGGCTCATTAACAGCACGTGTTTACTTTTTTGCCTGTTATCTGAAAGCGTCACCTTTATGTGTGTGGTGCTCTTGTATGACAGGGAAAAGCTCCATCTTCTCTGGGATCTGGAAAGACTGCTGGATACTGGCCAGGTCTCTGAAATCATCGCCTTTCCTTAGGGTAGGAGAACCCTCAGGTCTGTGGCTGTGTGTCTCAGGACTGTTGGCTTTTATAGGGAATGAGTTTTTTGCAACAGGTTAATTCCCTCCCGGTTCAAACAGTAAGTCTGTGACACTTGGAGGAAGGTTTACGTAAGCCTTTTACAGAGACCAGTTTTGCTGGAAAGAGTCTTACTAACTGAAACAACACTAAAGTTTCTTTCAGAAAAATCAATTAAAAATCACATGCTGAAAACAGAAGCTGAATGCCTTTCCTAATTACACTGAGACACTGTTAACAGAGCAGCTCTTCTGAGTGTGCTATTTGCCTTTTCCATGGGTCAGGACACTGTAGGCATGGGATCCCTCCTCTTCTCTCTCTGTTGGTTTTGGGGGTTTGGTTTTTTTTTTTGGTTGGTCTTTTTTTTTTTTTTTGGGCAACTGGTGATTTTGTTTATTCTCATCTCATGCCCTTTTTCACATCTGAAGCCAGATCTTGTTTCCCCTGAAGTCAAGGGGCTTTCCCCAGGGAGGTAAGTTAGCAGTTGGGCTGGATCTGTGACTGATACCAGCAGCACCCCGCCGGGCAAACTGGGATTATCGTTGGTTTGCTTAGGTGCTATGCGTAGCTTTGTTTTCTTAGCAAATAAAGATAAGTTTTTTGTTTTAAAATAAGGTGGTTTTAAGCTTTTCTGAAAGTTCTTGCTTGACTGTGCTACAGCAGATGCATCTGTAGGTAGGCTTTGCTGGATTTGATGCCTCCCGCTTCCCCCCTAGTTTGACTACATGCGGGCCGAGGCGTGTTGTTTGCACCCGAGAGCAAAGGGTGGGAAACAGCTCAGCCAGCACCAAAACGGGTGTGAGTCTCTGCTCCATGGAGCACCATAACCTCAGCTGTGGGGTCTGGTCCCTATCGCTTCGAGACCTTGGTTCAGGAGAGCTCCTAGACTTGGCGCTTTCCTGGATTGGCACCCTGAAGGCGAGAGTAAGCAGGACGAAATAAAGGACACGCTGTGTTCTGAGAAGAGCGGAAAGAATGATATATAACCTGATTTTACGGTGAATAAGTGAAGCAAATCAGCTAAAAGCTGCAAATTGGCACAGAATAGCATACCAACAGCCCTGTCCCTACAACAACTGCTTACTGCAGAAGAGAAATTTTCATGCTGGAGTCCCTGGAAGTGCTTCATTCAGCTTTAGAAAATATAAAGGAATGTCTCTCAGGGTCAGGAATGTAGTAATGTCTGTGGCTATCTTATCTGACAGTCAACAGCTCGTGTAGACTGATTTGTGCTTCTAGACAGTGCATCTTCCACATTGTTTTCCACTCAAATGCGGTTGTAGCACGCTTGCAAGCTGGGCTCTTTTACAGCCTCTGGCATGCAGTGTTTAAAGGGTTGTTTCTCTGCACTTGATCAAATGGAAAGTGCAGAGAAAAAAAAGCCAGCCTCTCACGTTTCCATGTCATGTTTAATCAGTCACCGTGCAGGACAGTTTAGTCCTGATTTACAGTTATGCTTACGAAGAGCTGTCCTGTTTTGAGATCCACATATCAGATCTCTGTGCCCCATTGACTCCACTGTATATAGTCTGTGAACTTTAATGCAACTTTCCACATGACTAAGGACTACTGAATAGCCTACAGAAGTTATTGGCTCTGCTGCTGTCTACTTTTCCTTTATGGATATTTAAAGGGATTGGTTTGAAACCTGCAAACCCTGCACATGATGTGTCTGTATCATTAAAAACCAGAGCTCGAAGGGGCCTCGAGAGTTTGTCTGGTCCATCTACCTGCCCCAAGGCTGGATAACCTCTACCTAAAGGCAGGTCCCTCCTACTTTCACTGTTCTTCTTTGGTGTAGTTGTTATATTTGCATATAATAATTTGTGTACTACAGTCTTACAGGCATGGACTCTCATTTACCGAACGTTTGAAATGAGAGCTTGGTGTTGGGAGTTCTGGCACTGCCGCGATAGAAATAAGCAGCACTGCTCACCGGTGGAGGGGATAAGTGATTAGACAGAACTTCTGTTCTGCCATTCTTTTTGTGACGAATACATCCTTATGGAGGTATTTTGCAATTAAAAAGCATGACGATGCAATTTAAGAAATAGCTACGTCTGACAATTACAGCCAAGTTCTTAAAGAAAGGAGCCCAGGATTAGGCTCAGTCTTTAAGTCCCAGAGTGCCTGGGAATATTTACATTAGAACTTCTGAAACTAAGAAACTTTTCTATAAAAAGAATGTTTTTTTCTATGTTTTCTGCCCTCTTCATTCTTTTTTAAAGGTGTGAAGGTCAGGAGAAGGAGAAAAAATGAAAGTTGAAATAATTTTTAAGACGTTATGTAAAATTTATTTTTAAAAACTGCCCCTAAGTATTTGTGCTGCCTTGTTAGCCAGAACTGCTCATCTGGTTTTTAATGTGTTCCCTGATTTCAAGGGCATTGAGGCCTATGATTTTAAGGGCCAAATTTTGAAAACTTTTGCTCCGAGATCTCCAGAATTGCTCAGCATTAATCCAATAATTTTGTTGATCTTTGTACCCACCTCGAATTGAGGAAGCTTTCAGTATTAATGTCAGAGAATATGAGCCCTGAGTTAGCATTAGGGAGGATGGTATATATAGCCGAGGAAAAGGTCTCTGTCAACCTTAATAAATATTTCGTACAATTTTTTAAAACAAAGATTATGCCAACAAAACGCTGTTGCGTGTGCTCCCTCTGACTTGCTGAAACGGAAGATTTCTCGCAACATGACGTGTTGCAGCGAGCGAAGCTACTCTGGATGTAAGGGAGACAATGAGACAGTCAGTATTGTTGACATACTTGGCCTGCAGCAACTGCGGTAGCTATCCGAGGAGAATTTGACTTATTCTTGCTGTAGCAAGATCAGCACCTGATGTTTCCTCTGTCAATAATCTTAATGTTTAGATTCTGTTCTTTAAGCCAGTGAGCCTGTAGGTACTCTGGTTTCATGCAAACAGAGGGATTTTGTAAAGTCACCCAGCAGCTTTTAAGACCAATGATGCAGCTGAAACACCTCGTCATTAGATTCTGGTTCAAAGTCATCAGCTGCCTGTAACAATCAATAATCTAAATATAACAACAGTAATAAATAATAAAAAAAATAATCTGAAGATAATAACACAGTAGAAAATGTCAACAATTACATGGTAACACTGCAGTAATACTTGTCTGGTTTACAATTCAAAATTTCTGTGGGAGAAAATTCCATCTTCTGCCGGCGGTACCTTGGGCAGGACGGTGGGCACAGCTCTGCCCGCTGTGCGCCAGCCGAGCTGGTGCTGGGGCTTGCAGTGAGCCGCCGGTGCGGGCCAGGCTGCAGGTTGTGAAGCCGGTTCCCATGGAGCGAGGGGAAAGCGTTACTCATCATTTAGCCTGTGAGTCATAACACCTTTGCTGTTAATAGGTTGGAGAACCTCCCCTTTTATGAGGCTGTGCCTAAAGGCACAATTTAGTCTCCGAATTGTATTACCCGATTATTATTCCACTAAAGCAGGTGGCGGTATTCCAGCTGACAACAATGGAAACGGGAGCAAGCCTTCAAGTCTCAACCCTGTACAAGGTGTGATATATTCAAACCCACAGAGATCCTTCACGGCGCTGAGCTGATTTCTTCTGAATCAATTAAAATTTCACAAGAGCAATTTATTATTAACAGCTAGAGCCGCTTTCACAAATCTCTTGGCAGCGTAGTAGAGAAGTGCTCATGAATCAGGAAAACTACTTCCAGCTAGGAGAGCTTATTTACTAACTAGATGTCTAATCCAGGCATACTGCTGTGGAAAAGTCCATCCAATGTTTGCATCTGAACCATTTCTGATCTCTGCTGTTTTGGGGAAGGCAGCAGCGACGTGGTGCCTTGTCAAAGCGGGTCATGACTGCTTTGTTTATTGTTCTGGAAAGGGAAGGGGGCTGGAGAAGGGGACAGGGAGGGGGGGAAATAAGGAAAAGCAGGGTTAGCTGCGCAAGGAAATAGGCAGAAATTATTCCATGTGCAAACCTGTGTGGTGGAAGGGGCAGTGGGAAGTGGTCATCCCTTCAAACTCTTCGTGGGCTTTCAAATAAGCCTGCGTGCGCTCCTGTAGCGAGGCTGCAGCACGTTTGGGCGCGCAGGCTCTGTGGCACCCACCCATGTTAGAGTCCGAGTTGGTGTGTGACATTTAGCATGCGGGCTTCGGGTTTTCTCTTCCCTTCTCTGGATCTGATTACGTTGCTTTTGACATTTACCTGGGTATGAAATGTAGCAAGGTCCTGTGTCTGTGCTGACTTGTGCCTAAAAGCTGAATTAGCGTGCTTTGTATTTCTATTTGTCAGTATATCTTGACCATAAGTTGAGGAATTGTATACTTATCTGTATTTTGGGGATTTTGACACAATGTTATAATCTTATTTAGCCTTTCCCGTTGCCTGCACCAACTCTTTAATTTTTCCTGTTCCTTTATAACCATTCTTCCTAGCTGAAGCTCCCCATTTCAGTACTTTTCATATCACTAGATCAAAACCTGGTGCCCAAATAGCAGCTTTACAGCCAGAATTTCTACCTTCAGCCACTGTTGAGCACAGAAGGGAGCAAAAATCTTGGCAGCTGGCTCCTGCTCCTTGCTTCTCTGCCCAGCCTTGATAAATGAGAAAGCCAAGGAGCTGCTCTGACTATTGCCAGCTGGCCAAGCTCCCAAAGAGACAGCCCACCCACTGCGAAGGTCAGAGCACAGCACTGCCCAGCCACCCTACCCTTGCATCACCACAGAGCAAGGAGGATGAGCTGGTCCTGCTCTGGCTGGGGTCTCTCTGGGGCCAGGGCCAACCCCCGTGGATGGCTTACAGCTCTCGGTCTCCTTTGTGCTGCTTGGGATGCAGCAAGCCAGCAAAGCTTCAGCCGATCTAACTCACACCTTGAACTGCAGAGTTAATTTGGAAATTGTGATGTCCGATTGATGGCAGCCAATCTGCTGATGGTGGGTTTGAGATGGGACTAGTGTAACTCCTTCCTGAAATCATGATTCTTTTTTATCCCTACACAAAGAGAATGCCCAAATAAGCCTTTATTGCACTGTATCTGTTAAATAGATAGCTTTTATCTGTGTCTGAGCCACTTGAAACATATTTTCCTGTCTGCTTTCAGAAAGGCAATACTAACCTGTGCTTCTTGTTGGAAATCGTGATGTTTTGAAAAGGAGTCAGAGCAAAGTGAGGCTGACTTTTGAACCTCTGAAGCCACAAGACATCTGCAGCTCAAGTGGGCTGAAGTCTGATTCATGAGTGGAGAGCCCCTGTGTTGCACCTACCCCTACGCTCTTTTGATCTAGCAGAATTGCCCTGCTCGCTCAAATTGGTGACTATCCTGACAGGGGTAGTCCCAGGGGGAAACACAGGTATTTTGTGTGATAAAACTAATACAAAACTGTCTTGCAGCGTGCCCTGTTTACTGCACTTCATCATCTCCAGTCACAGCTGCCTTTGGGGTCCTTCAGGACTGATGGCTTTCCCCAGACCACAGGGCAGTCAGGAGTAGTTCCTGCCAGAGCTGTTGGATGCTACTTCCCAGCATCAGCTAGTGGCATCTCTGAATCCCCACTGGGCTGGATCAAGACAGCAATTTCCAGCTATTGCCTTGAACCAGTAAGCCAACACTGGACTTGTGAAACATGTGAAAGAGAGGGGATGTTAAATGATGATTTCTGGAGGCCTAGCTGTTACCTCTGCATGAGTTAAATGTGGCATGGAGTATCAGGTGTTTCCATGTTCTGTCATGTCTAGGACAGGTTAATTGAAGTTATTGTTTGACTGACTGAGAGCCTTCTCTACTTTCTCTTCACTTTCTTACAACCAGACTTGTGCTGAAATTCTCCCCCTCTTCTCCAGGGGAGCTCCTAATATTTCCAAGTCTTTGCTCTGTTTGAGTTTTTCTTGAGACCTTGCTGTAGTTTGGGGTGGTTCAGGATGTTCTTCTGTTCCCTGGGGAATACATGCAGTTACAAGATGGCTGTTCTTCAGTAGAGTTTGTTTGTAAATGTGAGCATGTAATTCCCATAGGCTCCTGATCCCTAATTCCCTGAAGCCCACAGTGATGAGTACATAAGGATGCCTGTAGCCACTGGGTATAAGACAGGCATCGCTCGCTCGCAGGCTTGTCCTTGGCCTGTGTTGGCAGGGCCGTTCGCAACACTGGCCAAGTGAGCGGCTGCGTCCCAGGCACTGTTATGTAAGGGAGAATTTCAGCATTAATTACGTGTCTTGGCGTTAGGTTTCATCCTGTCTCTCTGGACACCAGAAGTAGTCTCAGAAGTTTCAATGTGGCTTCTGCAAGCAAAACAAACAAACTTTATTTTGCAGGCTTTGGCCTCTACTGCTTTCTCCGGGAGCATCCGCTCTTTTGGGACATTTTCCCTTTGTTCCCCTGCCACTGAGAAGGGACAGCAGTTTTTTCTGGAGGCACTGCAAAGCATAGCTAGGATGCTGAAGTATTTGAGCTGCAGGAAGGCTGGCGCTTCCAGTCAGGCGGATTAAAAAGGAAAATGTAATGTTTCCCTTTACTTTCAGCCACCTTCCTCATTCTGAAGGGACAGAGGAGGGAGATGGACGGACGGACAGACCTGATGCCCTTTGCCAGCAGGGCTGTAGAGGTTGTCTGAGGCAGAAGTGTGTGCTGGGGGGGGAGATGTCTGTGTGGATCATGTTCTCACCCTAATGGCTTTCCTCCCCCCATCGTCCTGCAACTGAAGTCATTAATGCTCGTTAAGCCAGGATAGAAACAAACCCAAACAACAGTCTACAAAATAATTCAGTCACTCCAGACTGGGTTTTTTTTTTTTTTCTCCAGTGAAGCAATTAGTCTCCGGTCATCCCATTTTTAGCCAGACTGGAAACAATCGGCCGGACAATAGCAATTCCTCTCCTGGCAGGGCAGTCACCAGATCCGCTCCGTGATGGGAAAGGTGAGGCGCCTTCCCTCGCCTGTCTCTTGGGGGAAGAATCTCCCTAAGGAAATTCCTGTGGGCCTCGCTGAAGGTCCTAGTTTTGTGAAGCCCCTTCCCGGTGAGTCACAGCCTCTGGCTCCTCTGCCAGCCGTCTGTACAGGTTTAGTTTTCTCTCAGCCCGCTGCAGGGTTAACCCTTCTGTGGTTTCGCCCGGGCGCTCTCCTGCGTAGATAGCCCGTCCCACTTGCTGGCTGATGATGTAGGTTGTGGGTGCCAGAAAGTCATGAAGTCATCTGTGGTTTATACCAACAACAGGCCAGTGTGTAGGACTCGCATGGGGTGGGCGGGAGAAGATTTTTCCAGTCATGCTCATCTGGGTGGTATTTGATCCTAGGAATGGCTCGGCCTGTGTAAGGGGATGGTGTGGCAGAGCAGAGGACTGCGTGGTGCGAGCAAATGGAGTCTGGGTGCCATAGGGAGGATGAGGGCCAGCTGAAGTCCCGTGGTAGCACCGCAGAGAGCTGTGATGCAGCTTGGCCGGTTACCCGGGAAATCTCTCAGTTCCTGTAACTGCTCGTGACATGAGTAACGTAAAGTGCTGACCTCTGCCAAGGCGAAGGCTGCAGCTGTGCCACATGCAGGGCCTTCCTCTCGCTGCTCAGGCTGGTTGTAGCACGTGGGGAAGCACTGGGTTCTCCTGCTGTCACTGCACGTCCCGGCTGTCCCGAAAAGCATGGATGAGACAAGGCATGAAAGGACTGGTTCAAGTATGAACTTCTCCTCCTGTTCCTGGAGGAGAAGGCTTAAATCGCCAGAAAGAGAGGCCTTGCTCTCTTTAGCTTAAAAAAGCAGCCCTGCTGGCACCTTCGTGGCTGGGTGATGCTAAACCTAAATGTTTTCCTTTAAAGAAGCAGGAGGAAGCTAAGCCTGAATCCATGTTCTGTCTCATTTCTGCGCACAAGGTGAAAGCCACAGGGTTGTTAGTCAGGTGCCAGAAAAAGCTCCAGCTGCGCAGGGCAACCAAGGACAAAGAGAAGTTCTGGTTGCTGGGCTGCTGGGTTTAGCAGCAAGTCACCGCACGTTTGAGTCATGCGTCACCAGTGCCGGAGCTCTGACATCTGTGGTATGAAGGTGCCATGTGGACACTAGAGCCATTGGGCTGTGGAGCACTTCGTCTTGAGATAGAAAGCTGGGATAGAGAAGCATTTGGCAAAGAAATCTGCCATGCAGGCTCATCTGGAAAGTGTTTCTGCCTGATTGTTGAAGGTTGGATTAGCTCTGGAGCAGAGCCTGCCTCATCCAAACATCAGAGGGGTGTCAGCTGCACCCGCTCTGTGTCTGGGCAGAGCTGCTCTGGGAGCATGCTTTGGTTGCTGTGGGGGAATGAAAGGCTGTTGATAAGGATTGTCTTCCTGTTGGGTGTTTTCTGGTTTGAATCATTCCAGCCATGGTGAAGGATGCCAGCAGTGCCAGGAGTGACAGCAAGTGCTTGATCTAGGGGCAGAGGACCCTGCCTGAGGGTTGAGTTCCAGATAGCAGGGGTGGCTGTGGAGACACAGGCATGCACGGTGGAAATGCAGAGATTCAAATCCAGTAGTACAAAATTAAGGAATTGGCTGGAGAGGTAGCAAGCTGAGTTTCCATTCGTATCACTGTGGTGCTTCCCGAGTTGCCACAGGGACAATGTGAGGTGGAAAGTGAAGGTAACTCTCTGTTTAAAAGTTGATTCCCAATGCACATGGACATAATCTTGATGTGAAAGTGGCCGCTGTCATGGTGTGATTGCTTTCCTGTTACAGCCTAACAGAAAGTACGCTGCAGCACCATCTCCGGCGCAGCATTCTCTGCTCTCAACCCTGCTATGAAATCATTTGTCATGCAAAATCATGAAGAGGTTTGCAAACCATTTGTAAAGTAAAGCACTGTGGAGTCTGCTTGAGAGCAGAAATGGAGGACAGGTAAACCACACGTGTATGGTGACCTGAAAGTGCAGAGAGGACATCTGTTGCTCCTTGTCTGTGTAGCCTATCTAGAACAGTTCCAGGAATTCATTAGCTTTAATGTATCTTTTGTGGGTGATGCATTTCAGCATGTTAAAATTAAAATAATTCACTTTTTGTTCCTTTTTCTCAGGACAGTAAAGATTTGTTCTGCTTCCCCTGAGCCACTATGGTCTTCCATTAGTCCTGAATCAATTATTTATTCATGGGGAGAGTGTCTGAAAACAGCAGTTTGGTCTAAGAGTAGTGGCACTTGACTGTGCAGATAAGTTTGAAGTACTTTTAGACTGAACCCACTGGAATTGTCAATAACATTAAGAACGGCTTTCCTGCCACAAAATAAAAATATAGCCTTGTAGGTGGGGTGTGCTAAACTTTGATGAGGACATGAGCTAAAAACCAATGCACTCTAGATGTCAACTGAGCGTACCTTTAGCAAGCAGAGACAAGGGGTGTTTTGAAAAACATCTTACTTTCAGGTTGACTAACCTTTGTATTGTGTATTGTTGGGCAATTCTGGCCTGTGTAAACATGGGAGGTTTAGATACAAAATCTTTAATTTTGAATTTTCACCTGGTGTGGTGTCATCACACCTCTCAGCAAAAACTTCTGTCTGGTTTTCCTGTTGTTTCTTGTCTCTGTAGATTAGAAATAAGTTTCAGTGAGGGTTTGCGGTGTCTTTTTCCTGCAGAAGGGGATTTATAATCAAGAAAGTCAAGCCTATAGTCAAGGCCTGCATACGTGAGAGGGACCTGACAGCTTCAGATCTTCTGCAGTAAAAAAAAAGAAAATAAATCTGAGTCCTGTAGTCTTTGGTGCTGGCCTGAAAAAGGGTGAGTTAAGAACAGTTGTTGGACGTACCTTCCAGTAAGCAAGGTGTCCTGGTCCTGGAAAGAAGAGTGAACACACGGAGTCACAGCATGAATTGACTCTGAATCAGCCGACTGAAAGGCTCATGCTACCCGTGGGTAACACCCTCAAATTTCCATCTTAGCTGGAGCTTGCCGCGTGCTGAAGTTAGTCATTATTCCTGTTCCTATCCTGAAAATGCCCCTTGTGCTTCTCTTATACAAAGTTCCCAGTTCCCCCCTGGAGTTGATACTCTGTGTATTGGGTGATGAAAGGAAACAGGCACTGATTCCTCACGTTGCAAGGATGTGACTGTAGATGCCCATGGAGGGACTGGCTTGTTTACTGGGGACGGGACTCTAATATTTGGGCTGGAAAGCAATCTTTTAGTGTGGTGCCACAGAAAGCCACGTCATGCCAGGAGGCATTTTCCCAGAGACATAGACACGTGGTACTGCTGGGTATCCTCTTCCATGGTCCCACGTTGCAGAGGCCAAAGTGCCCTGCTGCAGGCTGGGGAGATGCTAGTTGGGTCACAGTGAATCTGAGGCAGGGACTTGACAGATCTGTGGGCTAAAAACTCAAGAGATGAGCAGTGTAAAGACAGACCTTCCTCATTCAGGTTCCATTTCTATACTTTTTCTAGATGGGGTCAGTTGAGAAAGGGCTTATTTTCATTTTCTGATTAATTTGTTTCATAGATTATGGGAACAAGGGAGTCAGTAGCTTTTTGTGCATGGTAGCCATGTCAGCTGAGCATTGATTGACTCCTCCTCTGAGTTACTTCTGCTTTGCTTGCCATCAGACAACCAGCTAAGGCACCTAATTTGGGAACTTTGATAGCCTTGTCGGCTGACGAGTCAAATTTTAGGGGGGCTGAACTGCCTTGGGAAAGCACTTGTCTCCCTCTGCTAGCTGGAGAGGGAGCCCTGACCAAAGCGACTCGTGCATTAAGTACCTGATGCGACGTGGGGACGATACCAGCCAGCATTGCTCATGGGCAGTTTGGGGTCTGTTTGCTCCCTCTGTGGCATTTGGGGGTGGCACACAAGATCTAGTCTGTCCCTGTTAGCCTGGCACAAAGCTCGGTGTCACCAGTTCCTGCACGCAGGCAGCTTGGGAGGAGTCCCCAGAACTGGGAACGGGATTGCAGAGAGCTCGGCGTGCCCAGCCAGGAAACTCACCTGGCTCTGCCCTGCTTATCCAGGATACCTGGGCTTCACACAGCCCTGGGTGAATCACCTGCAATGAGTGAATAGCAACAGTAATCCACGTAAAATGAGAAACGAAATCTTGGGATAATGAACCCATTTACTAGGCCCCTACAAGACCTCTTCCATCTGAGGTTTGCTGGAGTCTTAGGAAAAAAAAAGAGAATCAATGACATCAGTGATGGTCTCAGTTTCTTAAGAAACAGCTCTCAAGGCAGCATCTCCTAGGAAATGTATTTAAAGTTTGTTCCAAGGAGGGCTAGGCAGTACTCCCTCCTGCGCAGTACGGGGATGCCTGTTTCGTGCCCACACAGCACTGAGGCTGCTCTTTTGCTGTGTGCTTAAAAATCCAGTGCAGACGGTGAGATTTTCAAAAGCATCTGTGCTGCCCCAGTGCTATTCCTTCAAAAGTTGATGGTGAATTTGCCAGTGGAAGTCTACAGGCTAAGGCAAAGTGCTTTTAAAAATCCCATCTAAAAATGCAGAATAGTTTTGCCTTCAGTTCTTTTCATTCCAGCATAGAAAGGAGATTAGTGCCTAGAGCCTTAGCTGTATAAATCTAGATCTGTACTTCGGAGTCCTAATAAGGTTAAGTCATTTTTTTTTTTATTCTGAGGGCCTAATCCAAAATCAGCTGAACTTGACGGGACTTTTTTCCACTGATTTCCTTGGATTCAGGATCAGGCTCAGAGTAAAGTGGGTCTTACCCAAATCAGATAATGTGGAGAAGTCTGCCTGACTCGACATACAGGTTCAGTGCAGGGGTGTCTTCCTCCCCACAAAGCCCTGCTGGCATTACCAGTGCTAGCACAGGTTTGTTTGCTGCCCAAGCTGTTGCCAGAGGCAGTCTGCACACCTGATCGTGATGGATAGGGCCACCTTTATTTTATTTTATTTTTTCTTTGATATTTCCTGGAGTGAAACATTCCTCCTAGGACTCTGAGTGTGGGGAGGGTGGATTTCACAGCAGCTGTGATATTGGCAGTGAGAGTGCAGGAGGGTGGCTCTGGTGTGAGAGCCACTGATGCCCCCAGGGCAGGCTTAGTGGCATGAAGTGGTGAAACGGGGACCTGACACTCTGTGCTGGTGGAAAGAGGAGCCTTTTCAGCAACGCAGTACAACCCTGATCCTACCAGGGCAGCTTAGAGCTGGGACAGGGCCCTTGAGCAGCTCTGTGGTGGGCCGTGGGCAGTTGGTGGTGGTGAAGCTTGAGTAGCTTTCACTCCATCTTGAAGCATTGAGACCATATGGTACTGCGGGCACAAGCCTGATTTCATTTTAATTTCTGTATCAGGCTTCAAATCAATGTTGGTCTATTTTTATCAAGGTGACATAACAGGCTTATGCTTTTTAACCTCTCTTGGCACCATCAGCCCTAAGCCCATACCTGATTCCTGTTCATGTATTTGGGTCTCAAATCTGTTGTATGCCTCCTCTGAAGACTCCAGGCAAGGGGACTCACAGAAAGAAGCATTGTGGTTTGAGGCTTTTTTTTTTTTTTCTTTCCCTCTTTTTCTGGCAAGGGTAAAATAGGAGCTCTGTTGGGAGCAACTCAGCCAGTGATGTTTCAGGGCCAGCAAATTCCAGTGTTGCTGCCCAGTGGGACCGAGGAGTCTATCACAGGACTAGGCTGGCGGCTCATCCGGAGAGGGAGCGCGTGGCCTGCATACCAAGAGCTGGACACGAAGCCTTTTTCTGTCCACCTCTCCCCTTCCCAGAGTAAATGGGAGGACCTTTGCTCTGGGATTCAGGGAAATACCTCAAGTGTAACTCCTTTTTCCTAATTAGACTCCCACATAAAAGTGCAGCAGATAATATATATATTATATGTACATATATATATATAAAAAAATGTGGACATATAAATGTATATGGATTGCACCATCTTTGGGATTACTCCAACGTGGCAATCTCCAGCGCGTCTGTGTTTCAGCAGTAATGGCTCCAGCTCTCAGCTGCCCCATTTCACAAGAGTCTCTCTTTGCCCTTGTAAAGCTGCCTTTGGAAACTGTCATTAGCTCCGTACAGCCACCGTGCGTGTAGTAAAGGGGAAGCTTGTAGGTGTGCTGACCCCAAAGGGACGCGGGGCACCCATGGGGTCCCACTGGATCTGTTCGACTCCGGTTCAGACCCACTGACATGGTGGAAGCTTTGTGATTATCTGTTGTGGTATTCCAAGGGTTTTTTTAGTCTGTGCCTGTATACTTTAGCTACCACTCTAATTTAACTGGGGGATGAATCATGCTTGTTCATCTCAATAGCAATGAAATCATGTTGGTAATTGTGTTAGCTTCCACAGACGCTTTTCTGAAGTGCCCAGAGGGAGGGGAGGTGGGGCTGCTGGCGCTTCCAACCGTCAGAGAGGTCTTGGATCCTGGGTGATGCCAACTCCTTTGCCATAAGAGAAGTCAATGCCTTGGGCACCGCTTCATCTCCAGAGCGGCAGCCAGGAGAGCACCGGGAGGGGACCATTGCTCTGATGTGGTCTGGGGAACCAGCTTCCAGAGAGAGCCCGCCAGCGGGAAGGGGTCACGCAGATGGGGAGCTGGCAGCACCAGGTTCCAGCCCATCTCTGCCAAAAAACCCATAGTGCTGCCTTAACCTGGGCAATGGCTTGCAGAAACTTGTTCTTACGCTTGAAGGGCTGCTTGACTTTAAGATTAAAATGAAATAGCAGAGTGCTTCTGGATACAAGTGCTTGCCAATCAGGGTTTAGTCTGAAGCCCAAGCAGCAGAGCAAGAATGTGTTTTAAAGCTTTATCAGACACATCCCTGCGAGTGCATGAGACTGATACAAGTGCCTTGGGACACACTGAAGAGCACAGGTGCAGGTGGGTGTGAGGGTGTCCCTCTGTCTTGCACCAGAGCGGTCCTTGGCCATGTGCTCTGGTGTGAGTTTTCAGAGGAGCTGAGCCGTGCGTTCTGGCGTTGTCTGACCCTGGACACGAGTTCGTATTGCATCACTCTGTACCATCCTGGTATCTGCAAGAGAGGTGGAGCCTGCTTTGGAGACTGTGTGGCCGTAATCCATCATGCCTTTATCCTAACACGGGGGTGCAGAACACTTCAAAAGGTTTGTGCTCTGCATGCCAGTGTGGGTGGGTTAGCTGAAGCAGAGAAAAGCCGTGAGGCTCTGTTATATTCTGCCACGTTCCCCCTCTGCAGCTCTCTCTGCAGTCTGTAGGATGTGCTGTGGTGGGGTGAGGCCATAAAATCCCCAAGAATGGTGCTGGGCTCCTGGCTGGAGAACTGCTCAGGTACTGAGATACCTGTGGGATCAACCTTCTCGTCCTCCTCTTCCTCCCATGGCTGCAAAGCAGTGGGCAAGGACAGGTGGCTGTCTCCTGTTCTGTGGCCTAGCAATGGGTGTTCATTTTCAGTGGAGTGTCACTCGCGCATGCCACTTGTCCTGGGTCTGAGTTGGATCCTTGAATCATGATGTCACATTTGTGCTTTTGCTTTGTTTCTGAGAAATGCAGAAGTTCAGTCTGGAGCCGTGGTGGCTGTATTTACGGTCTCTAAACACTTAAGCGTGGTCAGCTTTTGAAAACAACTTCTGGTTGTTAGGACAGCCGAGAAGGGCACCTTGCTATGTTTCATTTCTACTTTCTGCTAATTATGAATTACAAATACCTGGGGAGATCATCCCTTCATTTCTGTCCCATTACATTGCACTGCAGATTGCAGTATGCCTGCTGCAGGCCTGCTGGGGGTCTGAACAGGTTGGCATCTCAGAAGTTGATTGGCAACTAGAAGGAACATTTTTCTTTACCCAAGAGAAGGTTTTTCAAGGAAAAAAAAGGAGGTGAAGTTATGTTTTGCAGTCATTGCACTGTATATTGATGTTACTTTGTGCAGTGCCTGGAAAGGCAGAGCGCATGGACTAAATCCCACAGGGTTTAGGGATTGCGTTGGGAAGCTGAGGGACCATAAAGCAACACTTTCCACCTCAGCACATCAGCCCCAAGCGCTGGTGTAAGGCTGGTTACTACGCGCTGGTTATACGCTGCGTAACAGCGCTGAGCCTTACCTCTCGTTCTTTGCTCGGTCCTGTGCCCGGGAGGGTGCCCTCTGTAAGCTCCAGCTGTCCTCATTTTCCCCTTTAAAGTACGGCAGGAGTTGAATTAGAGCAAGCCTCCAAATCTGGAAGGAAACTGCAGCTCATCCTCTTTTTTTGGTAGCAAAACTCAGGATTTCAAACTCGTTTTTTCCAGCTAGGTGCAGCTTGAGCTTTTTCTGGTCTCTGCTTTGTGGCTCCCTTTTTCAAAGGCCAGTAACCTGCTTTTTCACTTGTGATTTGAATATTCCCTGCTACCATAAAGATGTGGTAGCAGCTCAGCCTGCGTTTTTATGTCTGAGCTCTGGTAGAATGTATTGCAGGTGTCGTCTTAAGCCTGTGTTTACTGCTGCCTCCCGACACTCAGCTTTAGCGCTGCGTAGGAAATTTGCTTAACTCTTCCTTGATGCTGTGAGAATGTGAGTTCCTGGTTTTAAAACCTACCTTGACTATAAAAATAAATAATGCTTGGTTGTTATTAGAAAAACGTGGGAAATGTGAACCATTTTCTGAGAAGGAATTTTTAAGTGAATTCTCTACAACCCAAGACACGTGGGACTGGAAATAGCCCTAATTCCCCAAGTCCTGTGAAATTTTGGGAACAAAACATGGAGGTCCCTAATCCAAAGCCAGTGGGAATGGAATGTTGAAAATAATTATTTGGTTTGAGTCTCCAAAATTTGGTGTAGACAGAAAGATAGAAAATGGTTTCAGATTTTGTGGACCCCAAATATTTGTTAGGGCTTTTTAAAGCCCTAACGTTGGTTTTTTTTCAACTCAAGAGAGTGTTTGTTTCAAGTAAAATAAAATATTTTGGTTTCAATGTTATTAATGAATGCAAAGGAAAATGGAAAACAACATTAGCTTCACATGAGTATTGTATTTAGGGCTTTACATAAAATCGAGACCTCCATCTGTTCTCCTCCTTATTTAATGGAAATATTGGTTTAAATCTGTTGTTCACTGGAGCAAGGCCTCCAACTTGAAAAATCCTACCTCTTCAATAAGTACCTTACCAACTGTGCTATTCTGCAGGTTGTGTGTCTTTTTTTGTCCTCTACTGACGTTGCTTCATTTTGCAAAAAAAAATAATTACAGTTTTACTAGAGCAGGAATTGGAAACGTGTATTGCTTTGGTTACCAGAGTAGGCAATAGAAACACATTTTTCTCCATCATGATGGAGATTTCCATATTTCTGTGAAGTGAAATGACTTCAGCAGAAGAGGTGGAGAAAAATCAAAGTCTACTCCCTGCTTGCAAAGCAGGTTTGAGTGCACATTTGCTCACCCCAAGCTGTTTCCAAAAGAGTATCTGAATGGCCTTGCGTGCTGAAGACTTGAAAAAGCAAAATTTTTCCCTTTCAAAAATGCCAGAGCTACTCCTGTAGCTAATTTCATGTTTGGGGATTTTATTTTTAATTGTGTTTATATTTTTTTTGTTTTAACATTTGGCTGGAGTATTACACTAGTCACATCTATTTTTGTGGCTAACAAATGAAATGATTTGCATTGAGGTGGGAACAGCAGGCTTTTATGAGCTTTAAACTGGACTTTTGGAATTACCAAACCTGGGATAACCTCGAACTGAGGCATTGAAACTGGAAGCTAGTTTCTGCTCCCACTACTCCTGCAAAGAAGATCCTTAGTACATGTGCAGCCCTTATAACACAGGGTGGTGAAAGCAAAAGAGGAAAAAAAACCCCATACCTCATCCTTTCAAATATAGTTTCTACATCACAAGTGAGATGATCTGAGCAGAGCGAGCGGCAGGTACTTGTATAACACCTATTCACTGGCAAAGCTCCCTGGTGCAGGGAAAAAGCGCTTGAAAAATGCTTCAGAAAAGGACTGGATCATCTGCAATTGTAATTTTGGAGTTTTTTTACGAATGTTAAACTCAAGTGGCAGATGTATAAAGAACACCTCTTCCAGCAAGTGACGCTGAAGTAGCTCATTTTGTCATTTCTTCTGGGTCTAGACTAAACCAGGGCTGTTAAGCTGATGTGGTGTAGCTGCCTGCAAGGACAAAGGCTGCCTTTCTGAGTTGGGATGAATCCTGTTTTCCAGTGGACGTTTGCCAGTGAAAGGCAGAACCTCAGCAGGACCTTAGAAATGCAGCCCTCAGAAAACCTCTCTGCCGTTATTGCTTCATCGAACTGCTAAAAATATTGAATGGAAAATGCAAGTATTAAGGAAATGAGGTAGATTTGGGCTTTCTGAGCTGGATGACTTCCAGTTTCATCAGCTTCCCGGAATCCTTACTGCAAAAATGAAGAGCTCCTTGTAAATCTCAGAAACCTGTCAGTGTTCTTCCTCTCATGTGGCTGTGCTGGTTCACAAGGTACAATGCGCAGGGAGACCTGTCAGCGTCGAGCAGCGAGCGGAGAGCTTACAACTGCTGGGCTCGCTTGAGAGAAGTGCTCAAACATGAGACCAAACCACAGCTTTCCCAAAGAATTATCTCACAAGGAAGCCAGAGAGAGCAGGCTCCAGAGGAGCTGCGTGGCTGAGCCTGCCACTGTGCTGGCCCCTGAGATCTGCTGCAAGAGGGACGCGTGGGGCCGTCTTCTGTGGCCTTGCTGAGTGAAGAGCATTGAGAAGTCTTACTTGGTCATGGAAGGTTCTCTTCTAAAATGGTCTGCACGTAGCCAGAGCGCCTGAGCAAGCAAGAGTAGATTAATGTCATGTTACATGTTATGTGAAAATAGAAAATGCAAGTTTTGGATTTCACGTTGCTGGAAAGAGGTCAGGAGAAGTCGGTGTCCCAACTGCAGGAGGAGACAACAGGCGTTCAATGTGCAATGCAGAGAAGCCAAAGGGCTGGAGATTTGCCTTGTGTGGTTAAAACTGTACTCGCTCAGCAAGAGGCAGACGGTTTAAATCTAATGGCAATTACGTATATAGAGGTTCTCTGGGAGGACGCAGCAAGCGCAGAGTGCTCTTGCACCTGCAGGAGGTCCTGCCATCTTGATGATGAGCATGGTGCATTGTACAGCTGGCAGAGATTTTGGGCTTTCTGCAGCATGTCTTGTGGGGCAGAGGCTGAGAAGAGGCAGAGTACCTGGAGATCTGGTCTGCAGAGCTGGTCGTGCCTTGTAGCTGTATCTTGCCTCTGCTCCTCAGGCTCTCCATGAGCAGCCTGATCTGGTTGGAGATGTCCCTGCTCCTTGCAGGGGGATTGGACTGGATGGCCCTTAAAGGTCCCTTCCAACCCTAAGGATTCTATGACTATTACTGACTCACTCAGTCAATGTATATGGCTGCGTTTCTGACAGCTTGAATATAAGGAAGGTGTATTTTGAGGTATTCCCAAAGCGTGCCAGGACGTGGCGGATGTTTTGGGGAATGAGGGGAGGTTTGGAAGGGGATCTCCAAGCAGGTTCACCAAAATTCCCCTTCCAGTCGCACCTTTAGGGGCAGATCCCAACAGTCAGGCCTGCCCAGGACTGAAAAGGCGTTTGCTGCATTTAAAACCGAGCCAAGAATAAACTGCGCGTTTCAACCACATCATTGCAGATTCCTGGAAACAAGGCCTGCCTTCATGCTTGGAGGGCTTCCCAGCTCTGCCAGGAACCACAGGGAAGAGCAAAAGGAACTTTGGCTGTAAACTGCCGCTGAAGGCGTACTGTCATGGGTGAGCACGTACAATACCTCTCACTGTGCTCGCCTAAAGCCTTTCCAGGACGAGCCTTTGCCCACATGTCTTAGCAGCCATTTTCAATTCTCAGAAGAGGAAAAATGAATGTCTTCTGCTGAGCATCCCACCTACAGCAAACACCCCAGCACAGGATAGGCATTGGCACTGTGCTTGGGATCCAAATTTCACTCACCACTAGATAGCTGGTGGGCCTGCTGGGAAGGGCAGCATCCTTACAGAGGGCTTTTTGCTGGCTTGTGTTGCCATGCTGTGTTAAAGCTGAAGTGAGAGGACATTGATCTTGTGATTAAGATCTAGAGCTGGAAATCAGGAAGCTCGTGTTCAGTCTTAGCCTCTACCCCTTGCATTTCCATCCGTTCGAAAGAGGCTAATAATACTTTCTCATCTCCTTAGGACAGGATGTGGCTCTGATTGTCCAACACAATGTGTCATTGATCTTTCCACTGCAACAGTGAAGTTGAGGGAGAGCTGTGTCAAGCTCTGGAGGCTTTTGGTGGTGGTGTGGACTGTGGAAATGCCAGTGCACAACAGAGCAATCGACCACCTGATTTTCACTTTAAGATTGTAGATGGAGGATGAACAGAATCAAGCTGGATTCAGATTTCAGCTCACCCATAGGTTTTCATAGTGATATGGAGATGCCACCACATATGTTACCACCCTACCCATTGCTCCCCCTTCCCAGGGAAAAAAATGTCCAACCAGAGGGCAAAATGGATCAAGTTCCAGCATGGATTTCATAAAGACGCTCTGAGACCCTCCGATGTGTTTAGTTATTTGATCCTTATCTGAGCGTCTGAATGACTTTGAAAGCGGCTTTGTCTAGGCCTGTAAGGTGTCCTCCATCTCAGTAAAATGGCGATGGCAACACTTCCCTGCCTCAGAGCTTGGCCCAGTACCTGAGACGGTTCAAAAAATGAGCTGTGACCTATTTGTACTACAGAGAGCTCCAATCATAGCTCTTTTCCTCCATCTGTGGTGGTGCCTAGAGCTCGTCTGGCAGCTGAAAAGCAGAGGTGCTACAAGCTGGTATGTATTTTTAGGAAGGCATTGCCTAAGTCTGCAGATGACCCTGTGCTTTCTGGCCGTGTTCCTGATGGCGGTGCTGACTGCGGGCTATTCCCTGAGGCAATCTCAAGGTCAGGCAAGCTGATAAGCTTTGTTAGGGCTCTTATCCTTGGCAGCTCTGCTTTTGATGAGGAGCTCCCAGGCTGTTAGAGGTGACGTATTGGAAAATGTGCCTTTCTGCAGCTTGTACGGTATGGCGTTTGGCTGCGGTTCTCTTGTGACAGTGACAAGGAGGTCCCCACACTATGGGGTTCATTCAGTTCTGTACATTAGTGCTGTCCTGTTGGGATCGATACACCTGGGAGGACTTTGAGCCTTTGCCTTACAACGGAGGTGCATCGTGCTGGCTGGAGATTCCCCTGCTCATGTGCTGTGGTGTCGCCAGGGAGTTTCTTTGCTTCTCAGCTTGGCTAACATTGCAAGAGGGGTCTATCAGTCAGGTTTGCCTCGATACAGAGAAGTCTGTGACTTAACCCTCCACACCTCAGGAGAAGAGGGAATCTGCTCCCCCTCTGAAGAGGCCTCGCACACCTCCCCGGCTTTGGCTGCCGGCTCCCGGAGCGGTCCTTTTCTGAATGAGAGCGTATCCCGTGCAGTGTGTTTTGCTGCATCATAACATCGTTACGCAATTTGACAGCTCTGGCAACCTCTGCTCCAGTGAGTCCCAGAGCTAAATGAGCAGGAGCTCTGCCAGCCAGGCTTGTGGTGTGTTTGGAAAGCCATGTGGGCAAACTCCTACAGCACCTGCCCATATTAAATGCAGTTCTGCAGAATTATGTTTGTTCCTCCCTCCCTTTTGTAAGAGATGAAGCAAAAGAAAACCCCTCCTGCATGACTTCTGTTTATTTTTTTAGGATCATGAGGCTTGTCCAGTTTACAGGTTAAGCTTCTGAGGCCTGGGACGCTGCCTCCGTTTGTGCTGAGGCTGCTCCAAGCACCTGGTGACTTGGTGAACATTTCTCGTTGCAGGGACTTGAAGCTGGACAACGTGCTACTGGACTACGAGGGTCACTGCAAGCTGGCAGACTTTGGAATGTGCAAAGAGGGCATTCACGATGGCATTACCACAGCCACCTTCTGTGGTACACCAGACTACATCGCTCCAGAGGTATAAGAAACCTTTCTTTGGCCAGGAAAACTTGGTCACAATCTGAAAAGCGTAGGAGCAGCAAGTGTACTCTCCAGTGACTTTAGCTACACCTTATTTGTCTGCCGGGTGGAAGGTTTCCTCCTAGGTGCATGGTTGTATTATCAGTCCCTTGTGCAAGCAAAGCATGAGTAAATCTTCAATCTGCTGTAGGCATCAAGATAAGCCTATATTTTTCATTAGGAAACATGAGGTGAAAAATGGAGGCACAGCTGCAAAAGTCTTGAGAAGCACATACAGATACTGGTCCAGTTTGATTTGGAAGGAGATTGAATTCTCCCTCATCTCCCAGTTCCTTTTTATGCTCGCTCTCCTTCCCTGTCATTCTCTAATCTCACTACAAAATTAGTAAACACCTCTTTAAGGAACAGCTGCCCTCCAGATGCTGACAGATGTTCTGACTGGGTGTCAGATCCATCTTCAAGACAATTGAATTTTTGTCTGTGGTTGGTGTTTGTGCCCTTCTCACACACTCATGCTCCTTCCCCTCTCCAGCTGAAAGCCTTGCCGTTGGGGCCGGGTAAGTGTTTCCTTCCCAGAGGCAAGGGAGAGGTGGTGTCATCCCGCACACATGGCTGCTCTGCCGCTTCAGAGGCTCAGCCAGTTTTGCTGAAGTGCCCCTTCTCCTTTGCTAAGCCTTAGCATTGTTTCTAAGGCCTTGTTTCCAGGAGACCCTGTGAGCAGCCAAGCTAGTTCAGTGCTTGCTGAACGTATCTGATGTACCTTTGTTCTGATCTGAGGGGTCCCCAGCTTGAGATCTCCTATATGTTTCTGGACATACAGTCAGCCTAGCAGAGAGCACTGTTAGGATATAGTGAGAACTTCTGCGTTAATGTTTCCAAATCCTTTTTCCTCCCCAGCCCAGTTTAAGAAGCTTGAGGGTTCATACTTCTTTCCCATCTCTTCTTCAGATCCTGCAGGAGATGCTGTATGGCCCTGACGTAGACTGGTGGGCCATGGGTGTGCTGCTGTATGAGATGCTATGCGGCCACGCTCCCTTCGAGGCGGAGAATGAGGACGATCTCTTCGAGGCCATTCTCAATGACGAAGTCGTCTACCCAACGTGGCTCCAGCAGGACGCAGTGGCAATCCTCAAAGCAGTGAGTTCCTTTGGATGTTTTTGTGCTTTCTGTCCTGGCTTTCTTCAGCCTAAGTCTAGCAAAAGAAAACAGATCTGGAGTATAGATGCTCAGAAATCGCGGTTACTCTGACCCTGATCTTTTTCTTATCTTGGATTGAAAGGTAAACAAAAAAAAATAATCCTGCCACACTTAGGTGTGTTTGCATAGTTACGTCCTTTATACAGTTCAGCAGCCAACTTGGCAAGCAAAGCGTGTGCTTGTCTGTATGTCTGGGCATTCCCCTGCTGACTTAATGATTTACAGCATATGATCGTCTTCCAGAACAGAAGCTGCAGGTATGCACACTGTTTAATCAGTAGTGACCGTATGATTTCCATGCAACTGGAGTGGCAAAGAAGTGGAGTCTCCATGATAATCCTTCCTTCTGACTGTTGGTAATATCAGCCTTCCCCCAGGGATTGCTGTCTACATGCGTGCAAAGACAGATTTTTTATTTTTGTGTGTTCGGGACAAAAAAAAAATAAATGGGGCCATACAGCAAACAGTTTGAGGACAGCTGTTGCTGGCCACGCTTAGCTGTTGTTCTTCCATGTATTCCTGAATTTTCCCAGGAGCAGTCTTATCCGTGTGCCTCACGTCTTTGTCTGTGACATGAGAATGAAGCTTTTTAAGATTTTGGGCTGTGCGTTTACAAACAGTGCCCAGTGCACTGGAACTCCCTGTCATTACTGTAATGAATCAACAGGTGATTAAATGACAAGGGTGTTAACCTGGGAATCAGGAGATGTAACTTGGCTCTTCTGCTACTGACTTCTTCCTGCTCCTGATCAAATCACTTAACATCTCTAAGCAATCTTTGGTGAGAGGAGGATCAGAGTATTTCCTGTTCTTGCAAAAGTGCTGTGAACAAAGATGCATTTAAGACTGGATACTACTGACTATTGTGGTAATAGAGGGCCAAAGAAATAGTTGGATAAGATAATAATTTGTGATAACTTGTGAAGCACTACTCAAAGAAATGGGTTCATAAATGATGAGACCATTTAAAGGAAAGAGGAGAGTTTGTTTTCATCAGCTCTTTAGCAGCCAGAATCTGGAAGCTTTCTGCTGAAAGCTTTCTGCTGAAAGCTTTCTGCTGAAAGCTTTCTGTTGGATATGAACTGAGCAATTACTTTCTGTAGCTGAAATAGCATCTCATAAATTCCACAGAAATCAACTAAGAATAAAACCCACTTCTCGAGGAGGCAGAGGGTTGTGCTTTGAAATCACAGGCTGTGGTCAGGAGTGATCATTTGTCATGCTGAAGGTCCTTTTGGGTTTTGGAAATAACCTGCAGCGTATTTAAAATAAAAAAAAAATGAAGTTCAAACTTACTGCAGCTTCCAGAGCAGCATTCATATTGTTGGGTTGGGACTCTTGAGTGCCTGAGCCAATTCCTCTTCTGCAGTGACAGGCAATGGCAGAGTGGATTTGTTGCAGGCATCTTGCATACGTATGAAATCGAGGTAAAACGTGGTCAGATAGATGCTCATCATAAGAGGAATTTCAGGGTGTAATAAAATACGATTTGTGCTTTAGCCTCTTGATGAAATGCTTATTTTCCTAATTCTGATAGGAACCTCATGGAAACAGTCAGGGCAAGCTGCAGTCACCCCGGGCTGCTCTAGCCCGTATTCAGAGCCCGTCTTTTAACAGCAGGTGATTAACAGGCAAGCAGCATGATGAGAGGCACTGGAGGAAGGGCCAGAATTGAGGAGGGAGGTAAGAATTTAAATAGAGATTGACTCCAAAACTGCCCTTAGCAATGGCTGGTTACTTGCCTGGAAAAGGTCTCCTGTCCAGCCACTGTGCTTGTCTGCTCTATCATGTTACTGGTGATACCCAAATGAAAACAAAACTACCTCTCCAAAATGCACATGCTGTGCTCAAGAGAAGCATTACGCTGTCAAGAGATGTCTGTTTTGGGGAAAAGGCTGAAATTTAGGACATTAACCAGGAGCCTTGTGATTAACTAGTGGGAAGTTGCCACTGAAATTTTTACTGGACCTTCAGTTCGTCAATGTTTGTGTTCCCTGGGTGGCTGCTACCTGGAGGTGACTTTTGCATTTTTACAAAACTGATGATAGTTGGGTACAGCCTGAATTTCTGCAACCTCATAGCAGCTGCTTTTGAGTTCTAGAGTTGTTCACTAGAAAAACTCCTCATTTCCTCTTCCCTTTCATATACTGAGCTTTTAGAGGCATCAGCGCATGGTGGCTTTAACGGGAAGGAAACGTCCTGTCATGAGATTGTCTGGGGCTCTAGATTAAAATAGATAAACCCCACACACTTTGATTTCTTTTGAATGATAACAAATGTGATCACTGCTGAGTTATACTTGCAGTGTATTGATAACTTTTAGTCGGTATTTTTAGGTGTCAGTGTAACACAGAGTGGTGAACCTGGCTTTTTTGTTCCCTTGTGGCTATTTTATGAAGCCAGACAATTGATGTTCTAGCTGCTAAACATGTAAATTTTTTTCCTCACAGACTTCTGATGCTAATGTTATTTCTCTTAGATACAGCCTTATCTCCAATAAGTGAGCTTGAACTCACTGATTTACAGCTGTGACAGTGCCTTTTAACCCATGATATTAAGAGCTCTGAAAAATCAGAGCACTCTACTACTGCAGGGACATAAATGATTATAAGTAATTACTGACATGGGAAGCCTATGGAAGACCAGGGAATTAAGCCAGGGGTCTCTTGTATTGCAGGATAAGGTCTTAATAGGCTTAATAACTGGATTATCCCCTCACTGAAGTTCTGGCCTCTAACCTTGAACAGGACTAGTGAGAATTCGCTTAGTCTTGAGTGGTGCAAAGCTCTAAAATGAGAATCAAATTCTTCTACCAGGAAGATACAATTAGATGTAGGTGCTTAGAGATGCTCTACAAATGGATATATCTGGGTTTAGAAAGCACTTTATCCGTCTTCATGAAGAGCTTCATTGTAAACAAGGATAATATGTTTTAGGACCCATTTTGTGGATGCTGTTGTTTTATTTTGCTTTCCTTTACCATAATTGTGCTTCACCAATTTCCCCCTGTCAGAAACCATCTGATTTCTGAAGGTTACATCCTGTTTGTCTTTGCAGTTTCCTGATAATAATCAAAATACGTCCTTAGGACCTCATTTAGGTCACTGGGAGTTCCTGGCATGTTTTTGATACTAAGGAAAACAAAAAACAATCTCAATGCCCCGAGACCTTGTTTAGAATTGAAAGCAGAAACACTTGTGCTCTAAAAAAAAACTTTTTATCTATTTCCCTTTTTAATGGGTTTTGTTTTTTTGTTGAGTTTTTTTTTGGTTTTGTTTTTTTTTTTGTCCTTGATATTTTCCCTCAAGAGCTGGGGAAAGAGCAAGACAGAGCTAACTCAGTGTAAACCAGCAGAATTTTTCTGGAGTGAATACCAGAGGAGGGAAGTAGAAAATCTCACTCGTGTACCGTGCCCTGTCTGAGCGTGTCGCTAGGGAATTTAGGTATTGATGGTTCAGGTCAGGCAAAGAGGACTCAAACTGAGGTCTCTCCTGCTTGTGTGAGCAAGTCAGACCAGGCATGGATTTGCTTGTGGGAGTAAAAAAAGTGCAGAAAAGGAAAATTGCTGCTGAATGGATTCAGACTACTTCAGCTCATTCTAAATTTAAGTTTTGCTTTGATTTTGATTCCCCAAAAAAAGTTTTTTCCATAACCCTACTTGAATGCAGTCATAAGGAGTTTATGCCAGAGGGGCTATGGAGTCTGTGTCTGTAAAAGAAATTCTTTCAGATACTCTTTGCCATCAGCTGACAGAGTAGTCACCAGTGTGTGATGATGAAGAGACTTTGAAAGAGAAACTTTGTGAGCTTGCACAGACTGCCACACCGTATCTTTTAAGGTAAGAGTGCAGCTGGAGTTTGCTTTGTAAAGCATGTCGATGTTCTGAATTTATAGATTGTCACTAGCAAAAAGCGCTTGAGCAAAGAGAGTGGCTTTCCAGGCAGCCAGGGGCTTTTTGGGATTCAGCTGAGCGAACTGCAAAATGAAATACAATCCTCTTGTTTCCCATAAGCAGGGTGGTATTTTGGCAGCGCGTTTCACTCACTTCATGTATGGCTTTCTCAAATGGAATCCCATCACGCTGTCTTGCTGACAGTCAGGCTTAGTTGGAGGGGAGAACGAAGCGACACAGTGAAAATCAGGGCTCAAAAGTCTGTGGCGTAATGGGAAGCAAATTCAGAGGGAAAGCTGCAGGGATTTTCCTTTCCAAGTCTGGTTTCAGATGAGGAGAGAAGGACTAAACCTATTGAGTTGCTCCATGGACTGATGATCTGAAGTAGCAACAGCTGGCCCAAAGGCCTGGAAACTTGGATGAGCAATTGCAGCTCAGGTATTTTCACTCTCAGGTAACAGCAGAGGCTAGAAAGCAGCATCTCTTCAGGGAGGTGTTGGCATTGCTACTTGTGATGGTTTAGCCCGAATCACCACACAGTTTCTCGCTCACCCTCCCCCTCCCAGGCGGGATGGGGGAGAGAATTGGGAAGGAAGGAGAACTCGTGGGTTGAGATGAAGACAATTTACTAAAATAACGAAGGAAAACTACAATAATAACAGAATATAAGGATATTAAAATATACAAGGTAAACAATGTATGTTTTCTCACCACCCGATGTCCCAATGACCGATACAGCCCGTCTCGAGCAGCGATCACGGAAACAAAACCGAGCGGCAAGCAAAGGAGCAAAAAGGGAGCCAGCAAGGTAGAGGGAACGATGCCAGCAGACTGAAGAGAAAGATGGATGCCAGGAAGGCAGATACCCACCCCGGCCAGCCCCCACTTATATACTGAGCATGACGTTTATGGCATGGAATACTCTATTTGGCCAGTTTGGATCAATTATTCTGTCTGTCTTTCTCCCAGCTTCCTGCATCTGCAAATTAGCAAGACTTGGAAAGCAGGACGGTGTCCTTGGTCTCATTCACAACAACTCATATCATCAGGGTGTTTATCAACATTCTTCACACACGAAATCCAAAACATACCAGCTACTGAGAGGAAAAAATTAACTCCATCCCTGCCAAAACCAGGACACTACTGCCTTCTGCACCCCAGATTTCTGAACTCCTGTCACAGCTGAGTCTGTGGAAGCTGAGGGTGTCTCTTGGCATCTGTGTGCCAACCTCCAAGCTTAACGTGAGCTCTAAAAATCTTCTGGCCCAGCTGAAATGCTCCTTCCAAAAGCGAAGCTTGGGCAGCCTTGCCTGTAGCTGTATATTTTGGGGATACAAGTGAGACTAAAGCCTGTTCTCCCTCCAACTGGTTAAAAACATGCATTTCAAAGAAAACACTACTGGAGTTAGAAGACTGGGCAAAAATGGTTATGTCCCCCTCCAAGTGGTTTTCATGTGAAAAATAAACACCAAGAAAAGAGGAAGGTGCAGAGGAAATTGGCTGTGGTTTTAGCAGCCTGCGCTCCCGCCCAGTGCAGGTGGGGCAGCACGGAGGAATCCAAATGCTGGCGGATTAGTGCAAAGAGTGAGAGGGATTGGAAGGTGAGGGAGTTCAGCTGAGAGCAAACATGACCCGTATCTCAGAGAAAAATGACGTCAGCAATACAGTGCCAAGGATGCAAAAGAAAAACTCAAAGTTAGTCTGTTTTCCTAGAGAACAATAACTTGGAAGTGATGCTGACTCGAAAGGCAAATACTCTGGTTTAGTGAACTCTCTGCTGCTTCGTGTCACTGAATTCCCTTCCCCCCTCCCTGGACTTTCTCCACCTCAACACCACCACTAAAGTCTAACACACACACACCCCGCCACCTCCCCAACCTCCTTTAGACTGTGCCCTTGCAGACTTGCTTAAAATCCCCTTTGCTCTGCTACGTTAACATCAAGGGGCTATTGTGTCTGGGAATTAGTGCTTCAAAGTCAGCCACAGCAATAAATGATGCTCTGTGGGTCAGCAGAAGCCAGGTCCTGCTCTGGTGACCTGTGCTTTACGGATGGAGCACAAGGTGAGGGAGTGCGGATTTCCTTCCCAGCTTCTGCGAGTGGGCAGGAGGGAGCTTGCCTGGCTCTTGGAAGCGGCGGGAGGAGGATTGATTAAATGTGCCACACTTTAAATCCAACCCCTTTGCCTCCAGACAGCCCTGCAGCCTGATTAAGAAGTCAAAAAAGCCCTGATCTGGAAAGAAAAAGCCTTTCTTTCGTTCCTGTGAGCCCATGTCACAGACTAAAACCTAGAAACTAGGGATTTTCAGTTAGTTCCGTAGGTTTTTTGGCTTTTTTTTGTACACACACAGCAATATTCAATACTGAGGTCTCATCAGCCGAGTAACTTACTCCTCTTTGCGGGGAGGCAGCACACACGGGTTTTTCTGGAGAGCAAGAAAAGGGCTCAGGAATGTCGCAGTGCAGAGGGCAACCAGCCACTTTATCTTCAGCAGGAAAGAGGTATGAGGGCCCTTCCACAACGCCTTGGCCAATTTTCATCTTGTTCATTAAAAAAGCCACTCCAAACTTTTTACAGAAGTTTGTCATTCCTTTGCTGCCCAGAAGAGCGAATATGAGGACGCCTTAGGTCCCTCAGTCGCTCAGGTAACCATCAGGCACGAGAGGCTTCCCCATAAGGTACTGCAATGAGTAGTGTATTGCTCCACCAGCAATTTCTCTTGAGTGATGGGGGGAAGCCTGTGGATATTATCTCAAAATGTGGCCCCAATTCAAAGAAGAGGTGAAGTTAGAGGGCACCGATGGTGAATTGTAGAAATGCTTTCCGCATACATAGTAAATAAGTTAGGTAGCAGTTAGGAAAGTGTGTGTATGTTAGGGTTTTCTTCTTCCCTAAATTTGCAGGTGATACTAGATGAGGAAAAACTAAATTTGAAGTTTACTCTCCTCCACCCCTCCCTCTGGTGAAAAGAAGCAGCGTTTCCCATGATTTCTCAGGAATTCTAAGTGATGGCTGCTAATGAGAGATAAATTTGATTATTATGCTTGTTTGTCTGAGATAAATCCAGGACCTGCTGGGGAGTACAGGGTTTGGGAGGTTATTTCTTGCCATTCCAAGGAAATTCTGAGGAACTTCTAATATCCTGCATGGTCAGAGCACAAAGCAGTCCAGTCTGGCTGCATGTAGGATAACATCCCCAGCAAAGCCCTTGGAAACTTGGGCTGAGAAGGAAGAAGATTGGAGAGATACAGAAAAGAAGTTTCTCTAGGGTGCTCCACCCAGGTCCAGCTGAAGGAGAGAAAGCAAAGTGGACACTGAGCTGTGCTGCAGGAGGAGTAAACTACCCATCCTAAAGGGATGCCACCACGATTGCTCAAACCCTTGGTGAGGACCCCTTTTGCGTGTGCTGTGGCTTATTTTCAGAAAGGCTTTCTGGACGGAGAGTGCTCCGCGCTGAACCAGACTGGCCCCGCCGCTGCGAGCAACTTGAAAATGCCATGAATGAGGAGAGGAGGCAGAGGGCTAGGGTTTTCACAGCAGAAAGGCTTAGAGGCAGATTTTTTAAGATAATCAAAGCAAACAGTCTGCGGTGACAGAGGAGTCGAGGGGAGAGGCTGGTTTTGGACTATTGGCAAGGATGTCTAAGTTCAGGAGAGATGTGGATGGTCCAAGGGTGTTCTTTGGAGAAATTTATTCTCTTCATATGCTGCACTTGTTCAGGGTCCGACATCCCGGGATACTGGGAGGTCAGAACTAACTCTCATCAGCTCTGGTACTGCAGTAGGTGTCTGCATCCTCCCTGCACGCTACAGCAAGCAACAACATATGACTCAAAATACCCAGGCTGTGCTTTGCTTGGCACATCCATGCGTGATGTGTATGTGGTTCCTGCTGCCTTTGTGCCTTTTCCCTAAGTCCTGGGTGGTCAGTTTGGCTGCTGCGTGAGTTGAACCAAACCCCCGTGTTTGTGCTCCCCGGTCCTCTCCTGAACACTTACAAGGTGTGAAACAAGGATGCTGGTGGTGCAAGGTTGCCTATATTTCCTTTACGTCACTCTACCCGAGGCCTGTGTCTCTCCTCTGGGCTTTCCTCCTACAGATCCGGGCCAGGTTCTTTCTTTCCAACAGACAGAAAAAGGCGGATAATCTGTTTCACATGCAGAGCTGGAACAGCCAGAATGAGCTTGTTTCTGAATGAACCATATGCTGGGAGTATTTCTTAGACAAAGATTAAAAGGAAAAGGAACAACACAATGGTGGCCCACTGAAATCAAAGAGGGAACTAGAGGAGCTCACTGCTTTATCCTCAGAGCTAAGGAGCCTAACAAAGGCAGATATTAAAAATGCCTTCAAATATTCCAATAAATTATTCTCCCTGGCATCTCTTCAGACTTGGCAGGCTCCATAAATCCTCTCGCACAGTTTGATTAAGCTTTGGCTGTCAGAGTTAGGACAATATTTGAATCTCTCTGTGAAACTCTATGCCGGATCTGTGTAAATGTTTTCTTTTTCTTTATTTTTTGTTTTAGAAATGCTTTCATCTTGCATTTCCTGGTTGGCTCCAGAACTTCTGTGGCAAAAGCAGGACTTGGGAGCCTGTCTTTTCACAGATTGCCTTCTTACCTCTTTTGCCCGAGCTTGCATATCCATCTCTGTAACATGCTGCCTCTTAGTCTTTGCCTCCTAATTCCCAAACAGCAAACAGCTTTCCCCAGTGATTTTAATCTCTTCTGTTGCTTGATCGCATCCCTTTCTGAAACGCTCCTGTTCCCCACAGTAAGAGTCCCATACTTCTGAATATTTCACTGTGAAAGAAAACTAAAGCCATCTCTATATTGCTTGCCAAGGCCAAATTGAAGTAGTCATTAGGTCTTTTACCTTTCCCTTTCCAATAGGCTGAAATTAGCTTCTTGTTTAAATCAGCAGCGTGCAGGCTCAGATTTGCTTCGCAACAAAAGCTTCTAACCCTGCCTATTGTAATCCCAGGTGTGACTCATCTTCCTCTTTCCTGCCAGAGATGGGGAAAAAAAGTGAAGGAGCATTCATTGTGCTGACTCTGTCTTCCCCGTATTCTTTTTCTGCTTGCACCTAGATGCTCAGGAAGAAGTGATTCCCATGGCCAAGCCCAAAACTTGTGGCCTGGCCTCACTTCTCAGCTCTGCTGCAGATAAACAGCGCCATTATAGATGCTCAAAGGCGTTTTGGTGAAGTCCATTTAGATCTAATCTTGGGGAATTGTCCAAGGATTCCCTTGAGAACCTGGGGGTGGGAATGGTTGCTGAATGCTGGGACCAGCTCTTGCTATGCAGCCCCCGGTGGAGTGGGCCAGTCTGTCTAACTGGGAGGTCTCAGCACTGTCTGAGCTATTCAGGGCTGTAGGTCTTACTCGTCCTTCGAGCTTTGACCTTTCTGACCTGCTGTGTCTTTTCAGGAACTTTAAAATTAAAAGAATCGAAATATAACCGAGACCACAAAAAAAAAGCTCCTTTGAAGTATTTTCTTGTTTTCTTTTTTTTTTTTTTCCTTAATTGGCCTTTGCAGGTTTGTCTGGGGCACTTCAGTCCCCTTTGTACTTGACCCTATGTAAATAGGCCACCCAGGGTTGTGTAATAGATTCCCAGGTCCTCCTGACAAGACTATCAGCGAAGGATTAATTGTTTTCCTGTGCAACCTCAGGGACATTTTACCACTGCTTAGAACGAGAGTGGGATGATGCACCCAGTCTGTTAATAAGTGTGATGCTCATTCTCCCTCCACGTTTGTGTTACTCTGATTGATGTATTGATTTAGCAATTGACCTGCATGTGCCCATGTTGTATCTATAGTCCAACTGAAAATTGAAAAACAGCATCCAGAGGTTGATGCTGTCTGAGCAGCCCAGGCAGCCGATGACCCACACGGGAAATGGAGTTGATTCATCAGTTCTGAAAACACAGACTTCTGGAGTGACATCTGGACCAAAACCTATGTTAAATATTCCATATATCTAATGACTAAGGTTAATTTCTGTTTATTTTTATTTATTACAGGACTAGCAAAGGCAGAAGTGTCAAAAAGGACTAGCTGTCATCAAGGCCAATATGCATTTGATACTTGTGGCTTTTTCATTCTGCATTAGTGTTGATGAGCTATTTCTTCATAAGTGGGGAGAGGTAGGGAAACAGGCAGATTTCAGCACAGCAAGGAAGTTTGTAGCTATTGCATGACATTTTAATTCCCATATTTTGGGCCAAGTGATAGTCAGCAAAGTTACATCAGTTTACACTGCCAGGAGATTTGGAGCCACTTGTCCCACAAGTGGGTTGCTCCATCTACCTTGGTTTATTTTGCTGGTCTCTCTTGCTCAGGGCTGTTTGCAATGCAGTTAATCCTTCTTTTTCTCTTGAGCTTTCACTGGGCAGCATTAAGCAGCCATTTCTGCACTAGGGGAAGCGAGATCAAATTTATCTGCTTAATGTCCACGGCACTGACATTTTGTCCTTCTTGCCTGCAGCTAGCACACTGGACATGTGACTGCTGTCGTGTTTAGTGTTACAGACTTCTGGCTTTTAGGAGCAGGGCTGAAGACTGGGTTTTACCTCCCTTCCCATTCCTTTTTTATTTGGGAAAAGAAATAATTGAGATCTCCCACGCTCTCTTCCTCTCCTCCCTTCTTAAAATGCTTTCAGGGCAGTCTTGTACTTGTGAGCCCTGGTGCTTTGCTCACTGGACCTTCTCCGTTCTGCAGGATTTCACCTTCTCACACTTTTCTGTAGCCAGAACCCCAGCATGGGGGTAGAATGGATGGGTCATCTTCTGGTTCAGCACCACAATGAGTTGTGCTGGTATACATTGGGACTTCTAGCAATCAATCCTGCTGGGTTTGGATTAGGAATCCGAAATGCCATGTGGCCTCTAATGGCTGCAGTGAAAGCAAATCCCCAGTGTAAAATGGAGGCAGCACTAGTGAGAGCCGCAGTGACTCCAAGTCCTGTTCTCAGCAGCGCAGTCCTAACTGAGGGTCAGCAGGACTTGGGCTTCCAAACGCCTGGCTCTCATCCGTAGCCGAATTGCTGCTGTTTAAGTTGCCAGGCACCAGCTGAGCTGCTGTAAGTGCGAGGACTTCCGTGGGAGAGCTCTCTGACCACCCTGCTCTCAGGGCTGCTGAGCCTTCACCTGAAAACTCTTCAGCAGGGCCTGTTGTGCCAGGACGAGGGGTAATGGTTTCAAAATAGAGGGAGGCAGATTCAGATTAGACATTAGGAAAATTTTTTTTACCATGAGGGTGGTGGAGCACTGTCCCAGGTTGCCCAGAGAGGTGGTGGATGCCCCATCCCTGGAAACGTTCAAGGCCAGGTTGGCTGGGGCTCTGAGCAACCTGATCTGGTTGGAGATGTCCCTGCTCCTTGCAGGGGGGTTGGACTGGATGGGCTTTGAAGGTTCCTTCCAACCCAAACCATTCTGTGATTCTATGAAATCAGGCTCCCTTGGTGCCTGTAACCCACTCGTGTGTCTGAGCCCTGGATCACTCTTGTATGGGGAGGGAAGCAAGGCACGCTTGCCAGCATCACCCCAGCAGGACTGTGGTGGAAGGCGATGGGAGCCTTGCCTAAGAGAGCAAAAGACAAGACTGGCTCAGAATGAGCAGGTTTTTTATTAAAAAAAAAAAAGAAAGAAAGAAAGAAACATCTCTCTGCTATGCTAATGCCTCCTGGCTTCCCGTCATTAAAAATAATTCAGATGTTAACAGACGGAGCCATAGAGCCATCTTTCTTCTCTTTGTTTAGGGGTGGATGAAGGCTAATGAAACCCAAACTGTGGGTTTGTTTGCCTTACGTAATGGGCGGCCAAACTGTTTTCAGCAACTGCAGCATTCACTGGAGAGGTTCATGGAGGGAAGCCTTAATTAGAGTAATTGCTCTATTTATATAACGATTCCCTTTTGTCTGAGATCAAATAGATCTTTGAGAAATCTTATTTCCTTTCGAGTTAATTTCTGCCCTGTTAGTTTAGCTCATGAATCTTAATGAAGACAAGTGTGTTGGGTATCTCCCCATCTCCCCGCTCTCCCTCATTACTAGAAGGGAGACTGGGGGGCATTAATCTCCTGCTCTGCTGCTGCTGCTTTTCACTTTGGTAGCAACATGAGAGAAACACCAACAGGCAGGAAATGTTAATACCATGAACAGGGAAATCTTGCTTGCCTTCAATGGTTTGGGATCGACTGTTGTATGGATGCAATCCTGAATCGGGGTCCTCTGAGGCATGTGGTGTGACAGAGAGGAGGTGGGACTGCCATCTGATCAAGCCATCATCAAGCTTTAGGTTCCTGGCAAAATAAAGTGATTCATTTCTCTGGGTCTCCATTCCCTGCCTGTAAGGTGGGGGAGAGCCTCCGTCTCTGCCATGTGCTTGCATTTGAAAGATGAGCTGCTCAGGGGCAGAGGCTTTCTCTTCCAAGGTAAATGCGCCCTGCCCAGGCCAACAGAGTCCCGATGGGAGCTGGTGCATTTGAAACTTTTTTTATTACAAGAAATAATGATTCTTCCTCCTCTGGATGGCTGTCAATGTGAAGGGAATGGTTGAGCAGAAAGTTATATTCCTCTTCCTGAAGTGCATTACTTCTGTGAAGGGGTCTGGGCTTGTTTGTGTTTTCCTAGAATGTGGTGCTATTTCACATAATTTAGTCACTGTGGTATTACTCGCAAAATTAATTATCCTGATGCAAATAGCACATACATGAGTTACGTAAAAACCGATCAGGAATTTCAGCACTGAGAAAGGGAACTTGTAAATTCATGGAAATTAATGCTCGGAAACATCTGTTTTGCCACGCACCCCTTCACCGACTTCCAGGCCGTTAGAGCAATTTGCAGACTCAGCCTCTTGAGACAGAAGTTGCAATGCTGCCTGTAAGCAGCACCAGTACAGCCTTGCTCAGCAGGCTGGGCAACGTAGAGCCCTTCCCAGTGTGGTCCGAGCCGTGTCGTGGGTGAAGGGGAGGACCGGCATGGGTCCCCTGCGCTCCCTCACCTGCTCGTGGGCTGAGCTCCCAGGCCTGACACAGATTTTTCCCAGTGGTTGGCACTGCTACGTCTGCATTTTTTCCTTGTAACTTCACGGGCCCTCTGTGGACTAATCTCCAGCTTTTAGTTTCTTGTCATGGCTTGCTGCTTTTTCTTTCAGTAAATGTTTTCAAATGATTTTGTGAAGTCATGTTTTTGGCTCATTCCAGCTGCTGGTTTTGGCTGCGGTGCTGCTGAGAGGGTTAGCTGAGGTCAGCGAGAGCCTCGCTGGAATTTGCTGCTCGGCAAACTGGTGTAGCCCGAAGAAACTCAGTCTGTGGATGCTCCAAAGGGGCTCTTTACACTGGGAATGGGATAATTCCCCACGGTTCAATGCGATCAAAGAGCGACGGCTTGATTCAAGTTTGATAGTCTTGCTATTGGTTTTAGTAGGAGGCATCTTGGATTTGGGTGATTACATGTTTCTTTTTGCTCAGGAACATCTCTGGTTTGCCTTCTTATTGTTACTGTCAAACTTCTTTCTCTGTTTCTTCACTGAGCTCTGTGTGCTAGAGGTTGAGATTCATGCTAGATGCTGGATTATCATGCAAAATTAGAGATGCTCATAAACACTCAGAGATTACATTTTGCCATGAAAAACTTTCTGCTGAACATCTTCTCTCATCACCTGCAAACACATTGGAGGGTTGTACTTGGAAGGACATGCAGGGCTATCCAATCTGTGAAGCAAGAATCCGACTGACCTTCCTGTGGATGCCAGGAGCAGCCAGCACTTTGTAAGACATTTTCCAGCTGTTTCTGAATGCAGCTGAAGGGATCAGGTGAAAGATGAGCTGCACTTCTGAAAACCTTTCCCCTGTGCAGCCTGTATGTGTGCAGAGGGCAGCGTCTGTGTGCTCTGGGCATTCAGCTTTACCCCTCCCGCTGCAGAATTGCCTCTTACATGGTCAGAGATATGGGTATGGGCTCAGAAATCCCAAGTTCTTTGTTTGGTTTGCTAGAAGTGCCATCAGATAGCAGAGGCAGCATGAAACAAGCCATTGAGATGCTACCCTACAGCAGCAGAGAAATGTCAATGCTCCCTAAGGCAGAGAGAGAGAAAAAGAGAAGGGTTCGTGGGCTTTTGAGCCTTCAAGAGGTCATTGTAGTCTTTTTTTTTTTTTTTTTCTCCTGTACTAGACAACACAGACTGAAACTTCAACCATTTCATTGTCAGTGCAGTAATTTCTGGTGAATTCAAATAGTGCTTCAGAGGGTTAGTTACTCATTTTAATGGAAAATATCTTCAGAAATGACATCCTTTAATTTTATGTACCTCTTACAGTAAGGCAGGTAACTCCGTTCCAGTGCAAAGCATCAGTATTGTCTCTGTTGGAGTCACAGTTTGCACACCTGCTTTTCAGCCCAGTTGTGAAATGAAGACTGGAGCCACGTCCCAGTGAAAGCACCCCACCTTCACCAGGCTGTGACAGACCAGATGTTTCCAAAATTCACCAGGAAATTTTACACAAGAGAAGAGCAGCAATGGCCAATCTCTCATTTTTCTGTCGTAGCCCCAAGGTGTGGGGACATGTGTACTTCCACAGGGTCGCTGCGGCTGCCCAGAATACAGGAACATATTTCATGTACTACATGATTATGTTTAAAAAAACCCCAATTTCAGTGCACAAATGTAATTGAGAGGTCTCAGCACAGCATACACTATGTTTATCAGGGATATAAGTTAACGATGCAAGACCTGTCCTTTGAAATGGTATCCCCCCTTTTGTTGGAGCAGGTCTGTATGAGTTTGCCGTGAAAGGGAAGCCTCTTCACGCTGCATTGATGCTCTTAGAGTACGTGACTTATATTCACTTTCAAGATCCTGCTAGCGTGTGTTAGGAGTTTGCAGTATCTGGGAAACAAGCTTAGAGAAGCCTGTCCAGGGTGGTTTATGGTGTTTCGAAGCTCTGTTTTTACAGAGCAAGAGGGCCAGCAGCGCCTGACAGCTGGGCAAGGTGCTGTTTGATCAGGCGTCCCATGGGTCAGCTCACTCCTGTCGGAGGCAAGGATTAATTCAGAGCCCGGCATCGCTCTCAGCAGCCAGCTGGGGGGATGTGTTCCAGCAGTGGGTGAATTTGAAGCCTTTGCTCTCTTCCTGCCTCCTTTAGACACCAGACATGGGGTAGATGGTGCCTAGAGTTACCCAACTGATGTTTCTCAATCTGCGGTTCCAATGCACAAATCGGAGCTAGCCAGTTGAATTTTAACAGTCATTTTGTTTTGGATGTTATGGTTTGCTTTTTCAGAGCCCAAAACAGCCCACCTCAAGGGATGTGCCATGGCTAATCCTCATTGTCCTACCAAAAAGGGTGGTTTAAGCAGCCAGGAATGCATTTACGTTGGCTCTCAGTTTGTTGCATTGGATACCTTCGCTTGGTGCAATTTTGGCATCATGTGGAATAAAGCAAGCAAACAGGAATGTAAACACACTTTTATATCCCAGGGCTCTCAACTGGTCTGGGAATGTGCGGACCAGTTTAGGTTTTGGTCTTATATGGTTGAGCATGAATGGGAATCCAAGCAAAGCAAGTTACCAGCCCTTTTCAGACATTATTTGCTTTCGTGATTTTTTTATTTTTCCTCTCCACATTTAGCAGAAGCTTTGTGGTGTAGTGGAGGCAGCAGTAAGTCAGGAGCCAGAAGACATGGGACTTATTCCCAGCTCTTCTATCCTCTTTGTCTTGTCTCTTTGGACTGTTTTGGTCTACACTTCTCGTAGCACCAGTGAGCTCTGTTCTTGTTTGAGCTTTCTAGGTGTTCCAGCAATGCAAATAAGAGCTAGTGAGGTGCAGATATCCACCTGAGGGGACAAAGGAGCTGGGCAGGGAGTTTCTAGAGAAAGACAGGACTGCCAGGAGATTTCTGGCCTGTTTTGTTAACCAAAGAAGTTCAAGGCTTGCAAAGGCTTGTCTGAACCAGGTCTCTGAGAGCTTTTGGCTTGACCCATTTCTGGTTTGGAAACCAAGCTGTTGTCTGGGGATCAGTATCCCACAGAAATTTTGGGGCAGAGTCTCTTGGGAAACAAATTGTGTTTGGGTTCTGCTTGTAGAAAGTGAGAAAAACAGGTTGAAAGGGTTGGAGAAACAAAGAAGTTGTGCATGACCCTGGAAATGTTGCATAACTGAGGGCTGAAGAGCCTAGAGAAGCATGGGAAGATCCCAGCTGCAGAAAGCCAGCTTGGCTTTGCTCCTGTCCCGGTGACTGCTCTTAAAAATCCGGATGCACTTAGCAGCTATTTCTACTGATGTTTCAGGGTGGGATGGTGGAACACAGTTCTGTAGGGAATCCCATAGCAGCACATGTCCTCAAAGGGCTCAGGAGGTCAGGCTGGACCTGAGGGTTTTGTGCTGATATCGGCAGAGTCTGGGGTCATGCAGGGTCTCTCAGCTGCAGATACCCAGTCTACTTTGGCTCATAAGCCTTCTCATGGGTATTGGGGAGACTTCTAAAATAAACCTGGCAGTCATCTTTCTTCTCCCTGTCGTCTCTCTAGGTAGGGAATGACTAGACCTTTTATCCGCTCGTCCTAGGAGAATTTGTACCTTCTGAAAAGCTCCTACAGTGAGAATGAAATTGGTCTCCTGCTGCACCTCCCCTTCTTTTCATTTCCCCATTGCCAAGATGCAGCAGACTTGGTCAATCCTGAAACAGTGACCGATTGTCTGGTTTGGCTGGTTCAGCTATTTGCTAAACATAATGCTCTTTCATCTTCGAGGAAATCGTCTGGACACCTCCACCAGAGTGGAGCTTGCTTTATGCTGCTGTTTCTATAGGCAAATAAAAGCAGCTATTTTCCCAGTTTAAACATAACCCGATTTCTCTAATGAAATAGAAATACTTGAGGGGGGGGAAGATTGGTTTTTACTGAATTTTTAACAACTATAGTCCTAAATTAACAAGCCAACTCACTCTTTTCCTGCCTGAGGAAAGGATTCCCCTCCTCCTTCAATATTTCCCTTCCCCCTAAGAAATAACGACAGTGCTCACACTTCATCATTCTTGTCGGGATCCGAAGGGCACCACCAGGGCCCTCCCGTGCCGTTTGCGTGATGTATGGCTTTTTTTCATTGCTCCCTGGGAAATCAGGACACTTTGGCTGAGGTCTGAGATTTCTTTTCACTGGTAGCAGAGTAAAAATGTTACAAACAGAAATCCTCTTTCAGAGCTTCACCATCAAGAGAGGAGACAGTCACCTGTCCGCTTTCATCTGCTTGGGGTTTTGGGGGCTGTAAAAGCCAGTGCCTTGCTCATTTTACTCTGTTTCCTGAGATGACAGGAAGGAAAGCATAGGCTTCTGGCTGCACTTCAGCAGGCTGAGGTTCAGGAAAAAGACACAGCTCAGAACTGACTCCAGTCCAAAGCCTGGCTGGCTGGTGAGCAGTGTTTGAGAGCGAGCTTGTATTCCTGAGAAATTAATACAGAAGTAAACAATCACCAAAACCACTGTGCAACATTTATCATGTTGCAAATGATGCAATTCTTTCTATATTGTGGTAGCCAAGGATTTGACCGAAAGAAAAGGGACCAAGGAGAAATACACCCCAACTCCTTCCTCTAGAGAATAAGTCAAGTTCCTTGCATGCGGTTCCAGTACAATGAAATTGAGAAGTCTGGCCAGCAACTGGGTTCAGCAGGAAAGCTGAGGACAAACTTTTGTGAAACTGCTAATAGGTCTCCCTCCTGTGACCCTGCCGGATGGGAGGAAACAAACAGCCCTTTTTGTTTTGCAGTTCATGACGAAGAACCCCAACATGCGGCTGGGCAGCTCGGGGCTGGGCGGTGAAAGCGCCATTCTGCGACACCCCTACTTCAAAGATCTGGACTGGGACCTGCTGAACCAGCGTCAGATGGAGCCACCGTTCAGGCCCCGAATTGTATGTGGGAAGGAGGGATGGGGGAAAGGGATCATGTTTTTTTTCTTTTCTGGGCTCTATCAGCAGATTTATTCCCATGAGACAGGAAAGGAGGTGGAGAAAGGGCAACCTTGACACAAAAGCCCTGGCCTGAGAGCCAGGAGGTGAGATCTCTGGTCTTGGCTTGGTTGCTGTTTGGCCACTTGGTGTGGCACAGGTAGCTTTTTCCCTTCATGCTGGATTTTCAAAACCAACTCAGCCAAAAGAAGCAGGTTTGTAAAAGCAACTGCAGCAGATTAGTCACCTAACTACCCTTTGTCTCACTCCAAATATAAAACAGGGTAAGTAATCCTCATTCTGACCACTCCACCTACCTCTTCAGGACTGGGCTGTCTTTCTTTTGTCTCTCTCTCTGTCTGTACAGCACCCAGCACAGGGTTCCCTGCTCAAGCACTGTCAGGTCAGTGGTTCAAAGGGCAGACAGGTTGCAGAAGACAAAGTGCTGCCCTTTTTTCCCAGTGGTGCTACACAGCCTAAAGGATGCTCTCCGTGGAGAGCCTTTCCAAGGCATCTCTACAGCTTCCTTGCTGTTAAAGTTATCACTTGGAGTGGTTTTGTCTGATGATGTGGTCGCTCTGCAAACTCATAGTGGCAGTGGTCAACCCAGTCCTGCTCCATGAAGCTCACTGAATGTGGGATTAGGCACTTAGAGTTGCTGTGGCAGCTCAAGATCAGGGGCTTCAGTTGTTTCTCGACCAGAATCAAAGGCTTCATAAATCCACCATGAGCTGGACAGGATCTGGGAACATTAGACTTTAATGTCAATAAAACATCTTGTTCTGGATGTAGGAAAAGCACACCCCTTGTCAAAATGTGCCACAAACCCCGTTTGTGTGTGTGTGCATTGTAAACAGTCCCACTTTGTGGCATGCAGCGAGGAATCCAGCACCTGGAGGCAAGCCATTCGTCTTCCCACGGCCCAGTAATTCATTATTGTGCAAGTTTAATGGCTCGCACATAGAGGAGTGTACGCTCCCCCCAAAACCCAGCAGAGACGCTCTGCAGATAAGGAGGGACTGTGTGGAGTCGGCTAATTGGAAACACAGCTGATAACTGCTTCAAATGGCTGGGTTTGTGCTGACACTCGAGGAAAGGAACTGATTTATGTGCCCTGCCCTGCCACGTCTGGGCCGGCAATCCCTCAGAGGTGGTGTCAGTTAAATCAGAGAGGGGTTTGCCTGTCAGGAGCCTGCAGAGAAGCTCTGTGGGGGCACTCAGTCCAACCCCAGAAAAAGCTTTCAGTAAGCTCAGCCTGGGTTACGGAGGTGACGGTTCGTTGCACTCAAGACCAGGATAAAGATGCATAGTGAGGATCAAGCAGATGATATGTACTTTTGACATCTCTTTCCTTTGTCTTTTCCATTTGACAGAAATCCAAAGATGACGTGAGCAACTTTGATCCAGATTTTATAAAAGAGGAGCCCATTCTGACTCCCATTGAAGAAGGAATTCTTCCGATGATAAACCAAGATGAATTCAGAAACTTTTCATTCACAAGCCCAGAACTGCAGCAGTAGCTAAGGCTCTGGGGAAGGGCTGCTGAGAGGACTGGGGGGAAATGAAATTAAAACCAAGTTTACCAGAAATTTCATTCTCAAAGAGTAACAGTGCACTGACTTTACGTGATACAGCAGGACCACTGTCAACGTTACCTTAATGTGAAATCGAAACCTTCCTGTGTTTGTAGGATTTGTGCAGCTCTTGGATCAAATATTGACAGGGGTGGAGCAAACATGATATTGTAAATAGCTGATGCAGACAGAGAATTGAATGCTGAGCTAGATGGCTCAGCCTGAATGTCACTGCTTGCAGTGGATTCGAGGAGTCGGCGTGAGCGTGAAACAAGTGTCTTGCAGCTCTGAGCCAAACAGACTTGTTACAATTCTGATTGTTTGCAAGACTATTTTGAGGAGTCCCAGCACTGTCCGGCGTTTTGGAGCTGTGATCCAGCATCCCATGGCCTGACTGAACCAGGTGTTCCTACTGACTTTACCTGTTTCTGCAGTATTTATTTCTTTCTGAAGGACAAATGGCTCTCTTTGCCACTGTTTGGGTTTTCATGTGAAATATTTCATTGTGCTGACTGGCAGAAGGGAAAAAACAAATGCCCTGTGCCCCGCACAGATTCTTCCAAAGCAAAGGGAAGTCACATGCTCGTAGTGTTTTACTGTTTGTGCGATATGAAAAGTTTTAGTGTTTGCATTCTGTGAAATGCCTTTTTACATCATGCATCTTCAATGCTCCTTTCTTTGCCTCCCAGCTGTTTTCAACTATAACGTAACTTGTAAAACCTTGCTGTTTATTTAGGCCCATTCTATTTAATTATGCTATACAGAGCCCCTTTTGTGGGTTTAGTGCCTCATTAAAATTTTGATCCAAAATGGTAGCGCTTAAATTATTCGTAGCATTACTGCAATGGGAGCCGCAGAGCTGGCAAATTGCTTGAAAGCAGAGTCGTTGACCAACAGGTAACACAAAAGGATGACTTTCTCCTGTGAGAACGATAAACCTTATCTGAGAAACAAGGTGACTTGGTTTGGTTTGCATTTAAGGGCTTATTACTGACAGGGCACTTCTTATCAGTTGCAGCCTCAAGCCCCTGCCAGAGGCTGACTGAGACTATTTTTCAGTGCAGTTTGTGGAAACTAGACACTCTAGGAGATGGTTCTGTGCTGTCCCTGCTCTTCTGGAGGTTGCAGGATTTTTTTGTGGCCCCATGGCACATCTTTGCACTCCTTGCTGGGCTAGCCTTTTCCTTGGGCAGATGTGAATTACTGGGGAAAATAAGGGATTTCAAACCTTGTGCAAAACTGTTCATGTTTGTATAGTGCTGGTCACATGCTTTAAGTTGAGAGAAGGATGAGGCGCGGTAGAGAGGAACGCTTCTGCACAGACCTTGCACCACTGCAACAGTGAAGGTCGTGTAGGGGAGCATAAGCTCCTTTGACAGGTACAACCCCTGTTGCAGCACAGACCCACCAGTATGTATGTGCTCACCTGCTGTGAGACCGAGTTAGAAATAAGCAATCAAAGCTGAGATTTACATATCAGTGTTACCCTTTCCCACCCAAGCCCTCTCTACTTCATTGAGTCCCTTTTCCTTCTACCCCTAAATATCTGCTGAACTGTTTGACAGCAGGGGCAGAGGTTCAGTTACTCTTGGACTCTTCTTGCCTTTGTGCATGTGTATTATACCAGTTCTCCTCCTTTCTTTCCTCCATCTCCTCTTTCACATAAGCACAGCTTCATCCTCTGGTCTGCCTCTCTTCCACTGGCATCTTCTGGCCATGTCACAGCCAGCCAGCCTCTCTTTTCTTTGCTGGTCTATAGATACCCAGCTTCTTCAAAGTGGGGCAATAGAGGAGGAAAGACAGGTTGTATAATGTAAGTGGGAGAAGGAAGAGCGGATATCCAGAAAAATGATCCAAGAACCAGTCGTGCAGGCTGGCTTGAATTGCTTTCCCATATAGGAAGAAATGGTACAGGGATGATTGCATTTGCATGAGGGGGCCGCTGTGCATCTTATTCACCTGTGAATTAAGCATAGTGTTCACCTGTGTGGTGCAGGCATGACCCTGGGCAACTCCTCAGTCAGTTTCCCAGCGTTACGACTGCAGCCGTGCTCACTTGGCAAGGGGTGAGTGCAGCTAAGCTGGCCACCGGGAGGAGAGCACCGAAACTTCCTATGAATTTTGCGTTGACAGCTTTTTGACTCTCCCACTGTTGAGGATTATGAATGATCTCTCCTTCCCTGAAGATCAGTGCAGGAGAACAGTAAGTGATATACTTTTTTGCCAGCATGTTTGTGTCATCCTAGGGTTTCATTGGTTGTGTTATTTCTTGGGCTCTGGACACCTTCTGGACTGATTCCTGCTGGAGAAGGTAGTGCCATAGTTTTGCCTTCCCCATCAAAACGTGATCTCATCTCCACGGCCCCAGGATCCAAGCAGCTTTGCTTACACCACTGGCAGTATGAAGAATGTGGAATATTCACATTTGGAGACTTTTATTGGTGCAGCAATACCCACCAATCTGTGTCCTGAAAGTTCGGGGAATGGAAACTAAGACATCTCTATAGGTGCTGTTAGAATTTTTGTGAACTGTGAATCAGAAAACTTGTAGATCACTGGAAGATGAAAAATGGTGTCAAAGGACACTGGGGAACAGGAAAAGCTCCTGCCCTTGCCAGCCAGTACCTGCTTTGCCCAGGGCTTGTTGGCTTGATGGGGCAGGGATCAAACAATAGACTCATAGAATACCAGGTTGGAAGGGACCTCATGGATCATCTGGTCCAACCTTTCTTGGCAAAAGCACAATCTAGACAAGATGGCCCAGCACCCTATCCAGCTGAATCTTGAAAGTGTCCAGTGTTGGGGAATCCACCACTTCCCTGCGGAGATTATCCCAATGGCTGATTGTTCTCATTGTGAAAAATTTTCCTCTTGTGTCCAGTTGGAATGTCCCCAGGGGTAACTTGTACCCATTACTCCTAATCTTTTCCATGTGACTTCTTGTAAACAGAGAGTCTCCATCTTTGTAGCCACTCTTTAAGTACTGGAACACAGTGATAAGGTCTCCCCTAAGCATTCTTTTCTCAAGGCTGAACAAACCCAGTTCTCTCAGCCTTTCCTCATGTGGCATACTTCCCAGTCCTTTGATCATCTTTGTGCCCCTTCTCTGGACCCTCTCCAGCCTGTCCATGTCTTTTTTGTATAGCAGAGACCAAAACTGAACACAGTGTTCCAGGTGTGGCCTGACAAGCGGTGAGTAGAATGGGATAATGACTTCTTTTGCTCTGCTGGTGATGCCCTTGTTGATGCAGCCCAGTATCCTGTTGGCTTTCTTTGCCACAGCAGCACACTGTTCACTCATATTGAGCTTGTTGTCCACCAGGACCCCCAGGTCCTTTTCCAGCCTGTGCTATACTCCTGCATTATATTTTCCCAGGTGCAAGACCTTAACCTTGTCCTTGAACTTCATAAGGTTCTTGTTAGCCCACTCTTCCAGCCTGTCCAAGACCTCCTGCAGGGTGGCTCTCCCTTGTGAAGTGTCCACTTCCCTGGTTGGTTTGGTATGATCAGCTAACTTCATCAGGGTATGCTTCATCCCATCATCCTGATCACTTATGAAAATATTAAACAGCGTTGGGTCCAATATCGATCCCTGAGGGACCCGGCTTGTGACAGGTTGCCAGGTTGAAAAGGAGCGAGTGACCACCACCCTCTGGGTGCAGCCTGTCAGCCTGTTCCCCACCCACCACGCAGACCACTTGTCTAGACGGTAGCACATCAGTTTCTCTAGGAGGAGGCTGTTGGAAACCGTAGCGAAAGCCTTGGAGAAATTCAGGTAGACCATGTCCACCAGTAACCCGCCATCAACTGAGCAGGTTACATTGTCATAGAAGGTGATCAGGTTTGTCAAATATCAAAGGGAGGTTCTTCCCCAGCTTCACTTCTCCAGGATTTCAAGTGGCATCAGGGTCACTCTGCCCTACCATCACCCTTGCTGGAAAGCGCATGTGTAGACTCGTGCTTGGACTAGAAGCCTAATTTTCTGCTATAAAGCAATTTCCTTGATTTTCGTAATTTCACCTGGATCTTGCTTCATAATTTAGGGCAGCAGCTCTTCCCCTCCATTGCCTGCCTGGAACACACATGTCTACGTAATGATTTCAGCTGCTGGAGTCAGCAGATCCTGAGTCAGCAACATTTGGCCGAGGTCCCTGAACTCTACCATACTTTTTACGAGGCACCGCCATTTCGATCGTCTTCCCTCCAGACTCTGTTGGAAGCATGGATGAAGATCAGCTCATTTACAAGTATCTGTGCAATATGTCCACTTTTGAAAAAGCGGAATTAGTGTTTACGCTGCCATTGAATATGTAAAGAAATATTGATTTTTTTTATATTTTTTTTTTTTTTTTTAAAACAAAACAGGGATACAAGAAAAGAAAGTGTTTTTCCATGAGCTAGCCTGCCAGCTTTTTTGGCTTCGTTGCTTGCCTGAGTGGATGCAAGATGATTTTAGTCTATTAATTTGGTCCTGGCTTTAGGAGTATATTAAGCTGGCAGCCACAGGTTTGTAAGGTTTAAAGCATAAAATGCTTGTATTTGCTCCAGTGTGAAAACTGGCAATAGAGCAAATTATAATTAGTTCCCTTTGCACTGCTTTTAGTGCTTGCATGAAAAGGGAAGGTCCCTTTGATGTCTCTAAATTTGTGTTCTGTGCAATCCTTTCATTTTCAAAGAGGTTCATGAAATTTAGCTATAAAATTTAGTGGCCTACATCTCATTCAAGGCCTTTGAAAGTTGAGGGTGAGAAGCAGATGGTCTAGAATGAATAGATGAAAATTATCTTGCATCTACTCAGGCTGCCTCTGCTGCCAAAACCATCATTTTTAATACCACTGCTTGATAGGCAATGGAAAAAAAAAATCTCACAGACTCCAAGTGCCTAGGGGATTTTAATGTAAAAAATGCAATTCTGACTGCTGGATGAAGAGGCTTTGAATGCATTCTCAAAGACTGGCACAGGTTCCTTACTCCTTGTGAAGTCCTAAATGGTTTGCAACAGAATTTTCCCTTGAAGCTGTGCGCTCCTCCTGCCGAAGTTGCTGTTTCTCCAGTTGGATATGAGAGAGGCTCCGGTGGCTGTGGTACAAGGACTTGATTAGCGATACCCAGAGCCAGGAGAAATGAAGAGGAAAACGTGTCTGGGATCATCTGCTCTGTCCCCTGGCCAGAAAGGAAGAGCCGTTCACTGCTGCCTACTCTCTTGGTTTGCTCAGCTATTCGAGTGTGTGGTCAGGAGGTTTCTGCTCCTCCCCGGGGAGACCATTTCACAGCTTTTACAGCTCTTGCTGCTAAGTAAATTTCCTGATATTTGGAAATTACATGAACGAGATGAAAATCTGTCTTATCATGCTGTTAGGATTCTCACTGGAATGCAAGTCAGGGTTTGTATTACTAAATATGTACGGGGCTGCCAAACCGAAGCGTTCAGAAATGATGACTCAGGTTGTCTGAAAATCATGGCTCACTCAGAAATCAAGAGTTTTCTGAAATAACGAATGTCTAAGTATTTTTCTTTTTTTTTTAACATCGGATTATGAATATTTTGGATTCTGACTTGCACTTCTTCCCCACATCAATAGGAGCTGGAATGTCATTTAATTATAATTTTTTTTAGATGAAAGCTGGAGTCCATGAATTGATGTGAAGCCAGGCATTGGAGCTTGGAGGAAAATGCCAAACACCAAGATAAAACTGTGATAACAGAGGGCATGGGTTTTATGTATTTTTCCATCTCTTCCTATTCTTTATGTGTAGTCCCCACAGTGTGGTCCATTGCCTCCCTGTCTCACAACCCACATATCAGGACATGCAGCGTACAGGAGGCACAGGAGTGAAGAACGAGAAGAGGAAGGCTGGGGAAGGCATTTGCATGCTGTATAGTCGCTGTGCGTAGGGCCTGTTCAGCAGCATTTCTGAACTTGTGCATCAGTCCTTGCACAAGCCTGTCACCCGTTGCCTTCTGCAGCCCGTTCCCCGCCTGCCCCGCTGCCCGTCCTGCCTTCCCCAGGGCACAGCGCTCTGCATCGCCCCTTGGGCCTTCAGCGGATGGAAGCGTCCTGCTGATGGAGCCAAGCTTGTAGGAAGGTCAAAAAGCTTGGAAGAACAAGAAGTAGTGTTGGTGCTTGACTCCCTGGGTGTCTTCTGGTCCTGAATAATGTGGTGGGGGCTTTGGTACGGCCAGGGTCCCACTGATGTCCATATATGACTGGCAGCTGTGGGAGAAGGTCAGGCCAGGCTATCTCCCCTCTCACGCCTTGTATTAGAAGCTAGAAAAAGAGAGGGGACAGGAGGGTGTCCTCGAAGAAGTGGGGGTCACAACTCTGGGTTGTGACCGAGAGGGTGGAGTATATTTTGTAAATGCCTCGGGAAACTTGCAGGCGACTAGTGGAGACATGTGAGAAAGTTGCCCTTTCATCTCTGTTCCCGTCCACACCAGGGAAAGCAGATGCTTTTGCCTCGATGAGAGCGGTTGGATTGAGGATACTTGGGGACCACAGGTCTCAGGGATGGTGGGAGTTAGAAGGTGCTGTGGCAAAAGGCTGCTGGGCAGAATTGCCGAGGAATGTTCCCAAACCCTTTCATCCCAAGAAGGAAGCTTGAAACAAGCTTGGGTCAGACAGAGACAGAGGCCTGACCGCGTGGGCTCCCACTGGTAACATGTCAGCATGAAGGTTTCAGCCCTGACATCGTTTTAACTTACCTGTGGTGTCAGCTCTCCGGCTCCAGCTCTGAGCTCCCACGGCTGTTGTTGGCAACAGGTCTTATAAAAGTGGGGTTGAGAGATTTTAGCAGTGAGTTCAGGATTGCTCAAAACTAATGACTCAGTTCCTCCAGTGCTTCCTCCCCTCCTCCTTCAAATGAGAGGTTTATTCATCACCTGGTTTCTCATTTCCAAACGTTTAACAGGGACTGGGGTCAGAGCCTCAGTTTTTCTACAACAGTAAGAACTAAAACTGCGTTTCTTCTTAAATGAAAACTCTTTCACCTTCATCTCACTTGGTTCCTGGAACAAGATCTCAAGATCAACACCACCACCGTAGCCACTGCGTATGCCAAGATAGACGAACATTGAAGAGTTGTCCATAAACCCTTTTTGCAGACGAGCCAAGGTGTGGTGTAGTTGGGCTGGGAGTGAGAGGCAGTTTTATGTTATCTTCATCTTATCTGCCTCCAGACTCAGACAGGAAGCAGTTCCAGGCCTCCCAGTCATTTACAGGCCTGTCTACTCACCAGAAATACCTTCTGTGCAGAAATCTTGCTTTCTTTTCCCAAATGCAGTCTAGAAGAAACAGGGTATTCAAAGCTTTTATTAACGGAGTTTGGTGCTAACCACAGATTTCTTCTGTTCTGTGACACAGGGTCTCAGTTCACCCCAAGATCTGGGTTGTTGGGTTTGCAAATGCCAACGGGACTCTGGCCGATGTCTCCAGTAGCTTCTGGAATGTTGGCGTCTTCCAAATTTGGAGTGAAGGTAGCGCAAACCTTCTGACTTGAGGCAGGAGAGCAGTATTACGAGTGAGTAAGTATTTCACCTAGAGCTGAGTCACCATTATTTTTAAGCTCTGTGAACACACTCTGAGGCTTGAGCTCAAGTATTGTTATCTGATAGACATATCTCAACATGTTGCTCTCCTTGGGGCAACCTTTCTGTTTGCCACTTCTCAGGCCCTTTATTCTTGCACATCGCTGACCCTTTCTCCAAGGGGAAGGCTGGCTGGTGGTTTTGTTCGGCTGGGTGCTTCTGCCACTTCCCTGGACAGTGGAGAAAACCTGCCTTGAGCTGCCTAGGGAGACTGGTCAAGTAAGCTGTATGTCACACCATAATGTTGCCTTTTGAATGCTCATCTCAGTAGCTTAAAACTCAATTTTAACTGGAGGGAAAAAAAAAAGCAAGTGTGGCCTTTAAACCTGCTCAGCTAGGCCTAGGCTTCAGCAAAATCCTTCCACTTGTGGGAACCTTCATCACCAAGTTTCACTGGGGTTCCCTGCAGACCCACGAAAATTGCCACGTAGAGCCTGTGTCTAAATTACACCCTAGCAACTGAAGGCTGTCTTTTGTTTTTGCTCCTAATGAGCAAGAATTTCCGCTGCCAGCTCGGGATGCCTTCTCTGATCTGTTACCCTGACTCCTTTAATTTTCCTTGCACTGCAACAATTTAGCACGGCCCCGGGTCTCCTGCCCATGGCAGGCATTTCCCTCGCGCTCGCAGAGGGGAGCTCTGCTGGTGCCGATCTGGTGAAGATGTTGTAATCCAAAATGGGGCTGTCTCTCAGCTGTTTTGGTGGAGCCCGGTAATTTGTCTGAGATGGAAAATCCCCAAACTGCAATCAGTGCTCAGGGCACTTGAGTGGAAAATGACAAAATTGTAACGTGGCTCATCTCCCCGTGGTGAGTTACGCTGTGTCTACATATAGACCTATCAGCATTGGTCTGGACCAGCCAGAGTGACCATAAAGGTATCTGGGCCTTTGTTTCGGCTCTGTAGCCTCTATATTGGGTTAGGCGTAGAGGAAGCAAAGCACCCAGGGCCATGCTGACAACAGAGGTTTGTCAGACATGAGTGATCCTCAGTTCCTCTGAAAGCATCTTGGGCAAAAAGCCAGCGACCTCCTCTCCTCTCCTGTTTAGCCAGGCCCGGGCAGAGGGGCTGGGAGGGATGGATGGATGCTCTCTTCTCCCCTCGGAAGGGGACATGCGTCCTGGGTTAGAGGGAGGTCTCCAGGAAGCCTGTTGGGGGTGGCCAAATTTTGAAGGTGACCTCATGTAGGTGTCTCTTGGTTTTGGTGGCACACGAGTGTATCCCAAGGACTCCTGAGCACTAACAAATGGCTTAGGAGGCCCCAGCAGCAACTGGAGTTCAATACTGGGCAGCTGGCCCATGGCATCCCGCTTTGGATACTGGTTCCTAGGCAGAGACAAGGGATGAGCAAGAAGGTGCCTGCAGCTACCCAGACCTGGAGTGAAAGCCTAAATGTAGCAAGCTTATTAGTGCTTAGCTGGGCTAGAAGACGCACATGAGGTCACTCAGGGACTTTGCCTTAGTCCTCCACCCACCCGTGTCCTCAGGCTGGGGCCATGGCGAGCAGCTCCTAGGGGAGTGGAGCCTGCCTGGTGTGCAGGACCTTGCAGCTGGGCATGCTGGCTGCAGGAGAAGGCACGCTGTACAGCTGGTCTCTGGAATCAGGAAACTTATTTTAGATGGCATCTAAATGAGCGTCCTCCTTGAGAACTGGCCATTGAAGCCTGAGCCGCTCTTCATGCCAAGACCCTCCCCTGCCGCTCGCTCCTGGCCTTTCCCACTGGGCACTGCTGCCTGTGAGCCGGTCGTTTACGGGGCAGTGACCACAAGGAGTGAGAGCCCCGCGCCGATTTAGGGTCATCAGGCAGAGATCACACAGCAACACCTACGTTTCTGTATCTCGGTGTCCACATAGAAGCAGGATTCTGCAGCTTATTTTTATTATCATCGTGAAGTGAATCTGGCAGCATTCTGAGATAGGATACGAGATAAGCCTGCAACAAACCCAAGCAGACAAGTAATTTTCTTTTAATTGCTGTTGCAGGGGAGTAGAAATGAAAAACCATGTGTCCAAAGGTATACACGCCCTCATCCCCTGATTAGATACATATAATGAGATGGAAAGCTAATCTATCATATTTAGAATCAGTCAATTAGAGGGTTAGGGCTAGAGATGCATTTAGCTTTAGCATTAGGGAGATATTTAAACCACATGCTGTACTTAGTCATTACCATGCTAAGTGATAGTAGATGCAGGTCACCCTATATATGGGCCATAGTAATCAGCTTGCAGTATTACTAATTAAGCCTTTTCACCTTTGGGCTCCCTTCCATGCCACCACGCATAAAATGGACCATCAAGGTCTTTAACACCTAACACCCACTTTTTATTGTGGAGCAGAGAGCGATTTGGCTTTCTACCTCAGCCTCTGCCACGTGGAGAGAGTAGTAAACAATCAATCAGCTCTGTTTATCGGGTATTTTGCTCCTTGGTCACCAGCAAAATCAGCGGTGGCAGATGCCAGCCGGGCACTGCTAGCCCTTCGCTCGCCCTGCTGCCTGGCGTTATTTGAAGCCCCGCGGACCATCGGTGAATAAACCACGCCGAAGTGAGCACAGCTCTAGCATCTCCTTGCTGGCAATCATCGCTCTCATTTTCAGAGGAAGTCAATGAAAGCTGCAGATGCTGTAGTTACTCTGGAAAGCGGCTTATGCGATTAAGTGGAAGGTCAAAAATAGAAAAGCCCACAAAGGAAGGCCTAAAAAATTGTGGGTGTGATACAGCGATGCCCAACGATGGCTTCGATGCCTCCCTCCACACCCTGGGAGACACAGCTGGGCACCCTGAGGTCCTCAGCTGGCTCTAGTACCAGCCCGTTCACCACGAGAGTTCATGGACTCCCTCGGGCCAAAAGCTTATGATTTTATTTTTATATGAGCAAGGTTGGTGTCTGCTCTTAAAACGCTGCTGTGTCAGGCTGGGGGCCACAGGCCACCCCACTGCAGGTGGCCAGGAGAACGGAGAGCTTTGCAATGCCTCCCAGCCCAGGAGAAAGGCAGCGGGTGGCTGTGGAGAAGGAGATGCAGTATCTCTGGGTGCTCTCCTGCCCAAGGGGAGCGATGTTTTTGGACCAACTTCTCTCACACAGTATTCCCAGGCAGCACCCAGGCTCCACTTTGCTGAGAAACAACTGCCCTGCCCTTAAACCTTCACCTCTCCATCCTTTCCTCAGAGGCTAATTGCTCCACTTCTGCCTTCATTTCTGGTCTCCCAGGAATCTGGGCACAATCATCTCGCTTGCAATATGTAAAGTTGAATATGTGCCCGTAACAACCCTTTCCAGGCACTTGAAAACCCATCAACCCCGTCCCTCTGGGCAAGTCTTTGCAAGCAGGCAGGAGCTGGCACGGAGGTCTTGGAGAAGGGTGCTCCCTCTCTGTCTCAGGAGAACACCAGCAACTGATGCTCCTCACGAGGAACTGGGAAAGTTCTTGGCTTTAGCATGACCTGGGACCGGGAAACGATTCAAAACATTGAGTATTTTCGAGGGCATGGTGCAAACATCGCCCTAGCTCCTCTCGGCCGCCTGGGGCCGGCTGGCGAAGTTCCCCCAGGGGAAGCTGCCAGGTTTGGGGCTGGTGAGGACCTGCCCCAGGGAGGTGCAGCGAGGATGATGCAATGGGCCGCGGCTCTTGCACTGCCAAGGAGCCCGGGCGGCTGGTTGGGGCTGGGATGCGGGCACAGAAACTGGCTGTGGAGGCCAGAGCTGGCACTGGGTGGTCTCGGGGTGATGTGCAGTGCGGCAGCAGCTCTTCACCAGGCTCTGGCAGAGCTGTTGACTTTCTTAGCAGGTCTCCGGTGTTTCGCTACCTGTCTTCCCATGGGCAAGGGACTCTATAGATGGAAGACAAACATTTTGTGTTTTCCCCATGTGCTGACCAGTGTGCTGGTTCAGGTTCCTGGACTCGCACCGCGTCCTGCTCACTGCTCTCCCCCTTCACTGGCGAAGCCATTGAAGGTGGCTGGGGAGGCGCGGTGGTGTGGGAAGCGCGGTGCTGGAGCAGCAGTGATGAACACCATCTGCAAAGCAGCACCGTGCATCACCAGCTGCAGAAATGCCGTCGGTGGTGGCTGCCGTAACCCAGATGATATTTGATTTGTGCTGACAGGGAAGCTCAAACAGTCAGGCAACAGCAAGGCCATGCATTTTTGTCCCATGAGCTGTTCTCTCCATGGGGTTAAAATCCTTTGCTTGATCTTTTCCCTCTACTTCTTAGCCAGTGACCACAGGTCTTGGAGGGACTTTCCATCTCCCACTAATCTGGGTAGCAGGTCAGGTCCAGCTGCATCTCAGCACTCCTAGGTTGGTCAATCCCTGGACAAGTCTCTGCAAATCCACGTTAAGTCATGCCAGCCCGTAGACATGCCTCGTCGGTACCCGCATGATCTTTGTATTGTCTCATTTATCCTCCTCCCTTTCCTTTTGTGTTATTGTCCGTCTGCGATCCTCTGGTGTCACTTCACCTCCTGTTTGGGGAGAAGCAGAGTTGTACCAAGGAGAAAGTATAAATGTGAGCTCTGGAAAGTTGATTTTATCACTCTTTGAGCCTGTGTTTTGTTTTGGAAGCATCGTTTGTTGTTCATTTACCCAGCTTGCTGAGCTACACCTGTGCTCAGTCGTGAAACTGCTGGAAATAAGGACAGCTCTGGGTGGGAATGTGCCCACTGCGGGTCCATGTGTGAGCAGGGTGTTGCCATGGTTTTGAAATGTCAGCTTTGGTGATGGCCTCGCTCAGTGCCATGGTGGGGCTGCAGATGCTGACCTTTTGCCATGAAAGGAGATCGATGCTCAGCACAGGGCGTTTTTCCCACTCCTCCGGCTGCTCTGGCAGAACAGCTTTCAGCCCCGTTGCAGGCACAGCCCAGCCCCACTGCAGCACCTCTCCCTGAGCTCTGCCAACCGCCCGCGCTGCCACAATGGCTGGGAAGGGCACAGGACGCATGGAAAGACCTGTGCAGTCAAGGAGCCTCCTCCACCTTGTCATGGTGTGGGCGTGCATATGATCCATCACCATTTTCTTGTGGTCATTTTGTCTCTTTTTTCTTCCCCCTGAACTTTACTGGTTTTCTGTAGGCACCAGAGGTGTCCCACCAGCCTTCCTCCAAGCCATGACCCATCTGCGATAGCCAAGAGCAGAGGAAAGTGTAGGAGTCCTGCACATCAGAGACCCCCAGACCACATCTGTTTCTGCTGGGAAAGATGGAGATTTCTTTGCCAGCTGGGTATTGTGAAACAACGGCCGTGCGGTGAGCGAGAGGGTGGAGCTAGCAGGAAGCATGTGTGTGTTTTATATATGGGGTGAGAGCCTGGATTTTCAGAAGTAAGCTTTGGGTCATGATTTCAGGAGGTGCTGGGGTTGGGTTGATTTTTTCCCCTGTTTGCTTTCTTCCAGTGCAGCTCTAGGTCTCATTCAAGAGGTCTGAATTTCTGGAGGGGGGTACTTAGCTTGGGCTCCAAGCCTGTATTCCAGGTGATGGCAATGGAAAGCCCACCTGTGACCCAAAGCACTGTCGGCTTTTCAAAGCCTGAGCCTAGCAAAGCCAGAGCCTAGCAAAGCCCTGTGTGGAGCATTATGTGACACCTCCCCATGCCTCCCCAGGGAAGAGAGCAAGAGAGCTCTCCTCACTACCTCCTGTGGGGATTTGGGGGGAATGAAAAGGCAATAGCCATGCTAGGTACCAACCCCATCGCCAAGCCCCGAGCCGGCGGCAATGTGAGCATCATCGTGGGGACCGCACCTCAGCGCTGTGAAATGAGGGCTAAAGGCAGCTCTGCCCCGTGTGAGCAAATAACGCGGCTGTCAGGACATTTAGATGCCACTTGGCCATTCGTCCCTGTTAGAAGGCTTGGCTAGGAGGGGACTGCATTTCTTGCAACATCCCTCGGTGAAGTAACGTGGGTTGCCAGCGGTGTTTGTGTACCGGGACGTTCAGCAAACAACCGGGCTGTTTGTCTTGGCCTCCTGCCCGGCGGCCGGTGCCGAGCGCTTCCGCCATCCCTGCGGGACAGAGACCCGCGCTCGCCGCAGGAGGAGGCATCTTTTCAGCTGAAGGAAGCCAGGCCAGTTTTTGGGGGTCCCTACTGCAGGAGGTGAGCAGGTGCCGTGGCAACGGGGGGAGCTGCCTGCTCGCTGCATTTGCTGCTTCGCTTCCTCCGAACCTGTTGTGCCGTCGCAGCCAGCAAGGCAAGCATTGCCAGAGGTATACTGTACTCCTTCCTCAATCAGCTGCTGCTGAATCACGCAGTATTTGTTCTGATTACAGAACAAATCTTCTTATCAGAGCTTTTCACTACTTCGCCCCTCCATTTCCCCCCTTCCCGGCACACCACCGCTCATCTCCTGACCCACTGGGCGTTTCCCAGCTCTGTTTGCTAACGGCCGGGGTTTCCATCCAGCCCTGATAGCCAGGCAGGTTCGGCATCCCCGCCACCTTCCCGAGGGATGTGTCAGAGCTGACCAAGGGCTCTGCCTCACCATCCCAGGGGGATTTAGCCACGGCACCCAGCCCCTGCTTTGCAGATCCAGATTCCGAGTGCAAAACGCGACTTATCCCAATGGCATCACCTTGCTGATGGGGGAGGCTGGCTGCCGAGCGATGGCTGCCCACTGAGGAGCCGGTACCTTTGGCGAGGCAGCGGGGGCTCCGGCGAAATCCAGCTTCCGGCGTAAGTCACAGCCCTCTGCGCCCGCTGGGTCAGCCCGGCCTCTTCAACACCCCCGTCACCTTGGACGGGCAAATCAGTTGCTGCCGTTCTGGAGCAACTGGAGTTGCCCAAGAAGCCAAGGGTGGGTGCAGACAGGAGACCACAGAAAACACAGTTTCTCCCCTGTTAAATTTCTCCTGGGACATCTGTGCCCTCCGCAGCGTCCTGGGTGCCCCCGCAGCATGCTCTGCTAACAAAATGTGCCTGGGGTGTGAGGTGAGAGCATCCCAGAGGGTCAGCCCACTCAGAAATGGGCCCAGACTTGCAATAGTGAACTAATTAAAGAAAATCTTGAACAAGGAAAGGTGAACCCAGCCCGGCAACAGGGCATGAGCATCCCTCACATCTCAGGGCTTTTCTTCATTTTTATCTCGTTTTTTTTCTTTTTTTTCTCCTCAGAAGTCAGCTGTCTGTGTGCCGTGCTGGCTTCCATCTGGATGAATCCGGCTCTTCTTACTGCTGCCCCACCTTCCTGTCTCCTGGAGCTAGAGAGTAGTTGAGACATGGTATTCATGTGCATCTGCATGTCGTATACAGAGCCATTCTCTGTTCATTTCAAACGCGCTTTGATCAGAAAAGTAATAACTTGCTGGCATGAATTCCTTTACAAATTTTGCTTTTGTGGAGGGAAGCTCCTTGGCTTGAACTTTTCCTTCCTGACAGAAACAGGTTATATCTGATGAACTAACCCTGCTGCATTTGCTCCCAAAGCAGTAATTGACTCTTCAAGCAGCAGCGTAACAACTTACCATCCCCACAGCGTCGTCAGCCGGGAGGATAACGCGGGGTGCGAGCGATGGGGCTGCTATCTGCTCTGCACCGTCTGGCATGCCTTTCCTCTTCTCAGAATATTTTAGGAGACATAAACTAGTGGGGAAATGTTTTTCTTCGTGTGAGGAAATTCAAGTCACCACAGGACCAAATTTGTCCCACGGAGTAGCTGCTACAGCTCCCAGTAGATCCAGTGGAAAATAGTTGTAACCCAGCAAAATTCCACTTTGGCACATACAGCTGCGGAACTGGAAAACACTTGGATGTTTCCCTGCACAAAGCTCCTGTGAAGGCTTCCTGCAGCCTTGACTCCACGCCAGCCTAGCCTCCACGGCCGCCCGAGCCCAGACAGCACTTCCCAAAGTAAATCCTGTCGAAACCTCCCCGGTTTCTCTGGTTTGTGTTTTGTGCGGCGCTCTGGTGTGAAAATATTGATTCTGGACTTTAAAGCAGCTGCTTTGTACATTTGGCCAATTCAACAGTACCGAGGTTTGGCCTGAGCTCTCCTTGTCTGGTTCCTTTTTTATCTTTTTAATGCAGCCCTAAAAGCACAATAGTTACGGACATTAGGAAGAGCCAAATGTAACAATGATGCAGCATAAATCCTATAGCCAGACAGTATTGTCCATCTCAGCTACAGGCAGATTTTTTTTTTTTTTTTGCTTTAACCCTCCAGATTGTATTTAAAATGGAAAATTTTTAAAGGCCATTTCAAGAGAGTTTTAAGCATTTATGCGCAAACAGGGAAAAGTCAGGCTGAGGTGTTTGCTGATTGAAAAAATACAAAAACCCCAGGAGCGTTTGCAGCACCGTGGTGTTTCTATAGCCAAGCTGGGAGGTGCTGAGCTCCGCTCAAAGCAGAGCCGATCACGCTCCCCGATGCTGAAGGAGCTGTGCCCCAGGCCGGGACCCTGCTGCACCCCTGGGTGTCGATGCACCGCTGCTGCGCCTGCAGCCAAAGGTGAGGGATTTGGTACAGCGGCTTCAAATCCACCGGGCTAAACTCCTGTTAGTGGGTGAGAATTTACAGGCTGTGAGCACCGGCGTCTCTGTCTAGTGAGGCATAATTCATCTCGTGGCAGGGGTTGCAGCTCCAGCTTGTTTTCTTCCAGGATCATTGCAAAGGGTACATCTAGGACTGAGGTATTCTTAATATTTTTATTACATCTGCTAATAACTTGAAGAAATGAGACTCAAAGCACACTGGTCACTTGCCCATGAATTTCTGTGCCTTGTTTTTTTCAGCAGTTTCTGCAAGAGCAAAGTTTTCCATGGGGGCTGAAGCTACAATGCTTTGTTACAAGGAGCTGAAGAGCATCCCTCACTCACCGTTCGCTAGGCTTCAATTAAAACTCTTTCTTTCAGTTAATACTGGCTCAGCTCATGCCTGTGCCTGCTCCAACTGCGATTCGGATGGGGGCAGCATTTGGAGGTGGTCTGGCCCCATCACTTGCACCCCCTACTCCTCACCCCGGCGCTGCCTCCTGCCAAGCAGCCCTGAAAGGGACTCTGGTGATGAAATGTTTCGGCAAAGCTTCAGATGGTCCACCTGCAGCTCCACAGCCCTGCAGCAAAGAGATATGTGCACCAAAAAGCACTTTGCCCTCACTCGGTGGGGTGAGTGCCATGCTGAGCTAAAGATTTAACCCTTGGATGAGGCTGCATCAAAGATACATTTCCTTTAACTTGGAAGTCGTTTGGCATCTCTGAATCAAAACCTTTCCAGAACTTTGTCCCACTTGAAACTGGGCACGTTGTGTAAATTTTCATAGCAACTGGGTGCCTGTGCTGAACCATGGGCATCTCCCACCATTGCATCTCCCACTGTCGCTCTGTGCAGGTAAGGAAGACACATGGCACAAGGGCAGATGAAGACCCAGTGTGTGTTATCTCTTCCAGCTCCCCATGTGCCATAACAGCACATATCAACCCATAATTTTGCAGCCAGCCTGCAAAAGAGAGGACAAGGCATCCCCAGCGCCTGCCACGGGGGCTGAACGTCGCCTCTCTCTGGGAGCGCGGGAAGGCAGCCTGACCTGCTCCGACAGCTCTGTGCCCACGTGATGCTGAAGGAAAAAAGTATTGTCCCTTGCCACCTGCAGCCTGCTCTTATCTCCACTTGCCAGCATCCTGTCCCCTTACGTGGTCCAAGTCTTTTTAAAAGGCCAGAAGGCAAAGCAGGAGGATAAAGGGTGAGGGATTTCCTGCTGGGCATGTCTTGGTGCTGCCGTATGTTGACCATCTGAGTGAGCCTATTTTAGGGACAAAGCAGACAAAGCCAGCAGTAAAGGGATGACTCCTTTTGTTGATGTGGCCACGTATGCCTGGGCCCAGCGAGGGCCGTTGACGGGGTTAATGGGAATGTGCTGGAGCCAGGGCTGGTGCAGGGGCTGTGCCAGTTGCCATTGCCCTCATCAGTTCTAGATTGGTGAAATCCAAAAACAGAATCATAGAATGGTTTGGGTTGGAAGGGACCTTCAAAGGCCATCCAGTTCAATCCCCCCTGCAAGGAGCAGGGATGTATTCAAGCAGATCAGGTTGCTCAGAGCCCCATCCAACCTGGCCTGGAATGTTTCCAGGGATGGGGCATCCACCACATTCTCAATAGCATCTCCATTTCCAGCTCTGTAGGATGGCAGGACTGAGGAGGAATGGAAGGTGGACAGCAGGCTTCCCACTGAGCCCAGCAGCAGCTTCATGGAGAAGCTGGTGGGTCTCATGAGGCTGCACCCCACCTCTGCATTTGAGGCAGCGGGAGGGAAAAAGATCTGGCTTTCTCTTTCCAGCCTTCAGGGTCTCTCTCACAGGGCTGGAAAACACTGAAAAGAAAGCATAGGGAGAAGGAAGGAAAATCTTGTACAAGTGAGACACATGACGTGGCCTCTGAAGCTGGGAGCCGTTGTCTCGGTCTGCTGGGAAGCTGCTGCCACAGTGGGACCAGGGCCGGTGCATGGCAGGCAGTGGTGTCCTCAGGAGTATCACAGGACAGACTGCTTACTCTCTCCAGCTCGACTTAAAAGGCCAGGAGCTGATAGGAACCTGCCTAGCAGGGCTCTTCACAGGCAACAGGATGGTGTGATGTGGGCCATTTCGGGTGGGTGTCACACCCCGTTCAGCTCAATCAGGGGCCAGGGGGGAGAGCTGGAGTTCAGATAACCAGATAAAACCAAAGCAAGATCAGCTGAGAAAACTAGCCTGGCTTTCCACTGCTGCCAGTCCCAGCAAAAGCTGGAGATGGAGCAGCCCCGGCTCAGACAAAACGGCTCGCTGGGCTTTGTCGCCAGCCTTTGTCTGCCCGCGGGTGGTTTTCCGCAAGGCTGGTTCCCCCGCTCCCTGTAAAGCTGTTCATATCGCGGCAAACCACGACGGGGTGAGCCAAGAACCAGAGCTCACAGGTCACCTGAACTCCACTTAAAAGCAAAGGTGAGGGTTGTTCCTTTCATCGCAGGGGGATTTACCCTCCCAGGGGCCACGTTAAATACCCTAAAGTGGTGGAAGGGGGGAAAAATATTCAAGTTTAAGAGCTTCTGGAGAAATCCCAGGGGCTCCAGGCTACTTGCTCGGGACAGAGGAGTAGGAGTGTTTGAAGCTATTTGTGCCCTGTCTGTGTTCCTGCTGGGCGTCTTCCTTACGACATTTGGTGAAAGAAAGTCAGAAGCTTGTTGAGGCTGCCAGTCTATCCCAGCAGTTTATTTTTATCGGAGGTGGCTTGTGACAGCGCAGTGGTGTTGCAACACTACAGTTCTTGTTTGTGGTTCCCCTGTACTTTGGTACTGGATTAAGTGAAGGCTCCTGACAGCGGCTCATTGTGCTAAAGAAACACAGAGATGTTGCAAGAGAGAGTTCCCTCCCAAGGAGGCAGCGTCTAAGAGAAAGGACCTGCAAAAGCAGAAAGAAGAAGGTGGAGCTGGCCTTGTGTGCAGCCTGCTTCAAAGTGATGCTGCCATGGACCCAGGTCCAGCCCCATAGACCCGCGGTGGCACAAGACATGCACCCCAACCCCATGTTCCCCAGCACCACCACACGCTGCCCAAGCGACCTGCGGACCTTCTCCTTTGAGGGGATGGTGATGCGAGGCTCCCGCCGTGGGCTGCCCCTCCTCTCAGCCTCCCTGTTTCTTGCAACCACTGAAGGCTTGCACAACTGCTGAGCTGTGCCCTCTGTCCCCTCCACAAGCGTGAACCACACCTCTGAAATAGTTCTTCTAACCCCAGTGATGTTGCTGCAACTGTATGAAGTGACGGCGAGGGCAGCCAACCCAGGACCAGAGAGGAGACAAAGATGACCTCTGAGGGCCAAAAGGAAATCTAACCGCACAACTCCTTGCTGTAACTAAACCTGGCCGAAAAAGCAGGCTCACAGTTCAGCTTCTTACCTGGTGTAAGAGATGAAACATCAAAGGGGTAAGGATCTGGCCTCCTTGGTTACTCTGCCTTCACTTGTACGTACGTGCTTTGTGCCCGTGTAAGTCCATTAAGTTCTGCCCCGGGTAATCCAGAGCAGAACGAGGTACCCGATCGGCCTTTTTTAGGCAACACAACCTGAGATTATAGCTGTGCTAGCTCTGTACGCCCCGCTGTAAATCCCTACGCCTGGGTTCCCTCTCTCCTCCTCAAGTTTTACAGGATGCCGACAGCTTTCTGCTTGTTTTATGATTCCGTGGCAGTTGCTCGACACATCGATACAAGAATTAATTAATCTTGGCTACGGGGCAGGCAGCAGCTCAGGCAGGCCAAGAGCAAACAAGGTCAGGATTTCAGCAGCAGCCCATTTAGAGAACTTGCTGGGGCTCAAGCAGAGCAGCCTCGTCTCTCCAATTTTTTATTTGGATCGCTGCTCGCTTGCCTTCTTTGCAAGTTCTGTCCTGTTGAGAGGCCGATGTAAAGCCAAACGCAGAAGTCTATGGCAGGTGACTCTGCTCCATGCGGGGAGCGGGGATTAGGGCAGGAGCAGCGTTTGTCTCACAAACATACAGTCACTACAAAACAATTACTGACTTAAAATTCCTTTGCTGATGTCCCAACTTTCATTTGATGATGGTAAAAGGTCAGAAGGAAAATTAGAGCTTTTTTGCCCTAATCCCTTTAAGTGCTAAATTCATGGAAAGCAATTGAACCAACAATTTAGATTAAGGCAGTAGCTTCAGATGATGGAGAAACTCTGATCCTCAAAGGATGCCTGAATGAAACGTAGCTTTTCAGAATGAGATTGGAATTGCCCCTGGCCTCCTGTTACAAAGATCCTCCCCGTTGGCTCAGTAAGTGAATAATCCCAGGCTACCATGCTTATTGCCGTGCTGGGCTCTGCGGCGTGCCCTTAAATCACAGCGCAAGACTCGGAGCGGTAACAATAAATACAGGGGAAAAGAAAGATCTGTGTCAGACTGGCTCCAAATTAATCTGTTGCCCAAACAAATCATTGCTGCTACCAGTGAATGTCATTTACCAAGTCAGTGCTGCTCCTTACAGTCCTTGGTAGGGCTGAAATATCCTTTTTTTTTTCTTTTTCTCCTCCTTGTCTAGCCTTTTTCCAACCTTTCTCTGGATCTTCAGGGTGCAGAGGGAGGATGCCCTGATGGAAAGGAGCAATGCGCTCCCTCCGCGGAGAGGAGCCTGGCGAGCGTGGCTGGATGAAAGAGGCAAAAGCCATCCTAGGAGAGGGCTGGCGGGCGGCGTGGCTCCTTTCTCCCCTGGTCCCCGATCCCAGCCCCAGCTCCAGCTGGATGCCCTGGGCTCCAGCAGGCAACAGTCCAACAGACTGTGAGATGGCAGATAGGATCTTTTACAGTTTAGCTGGTTTTCAGCCAGCTCGTTTCCTTGGTGCCTCTGTTGATAGAAGGGCTTTTGCTGCACATCCAGGCTTTAGCAGAGACAAAAATCATGTCTCCCATTTTTAATAGGAGAATTGACAGATATGACACCGTCAGCAAAAATATATTTTCTGTGTATGGCTCTGGGTAGGAAAAGAGCCCGTCCCTGGAGCTATCCTTAGTGAGCAAGGAGAGGTCCTGGGGACAGGAGCCCTGCCCCCGAGGGAGATGCCTGGCTGTACCCCTAAAAACAGAGCACCCCTAAAAGGGCTGAGCTGGCACGTCCCATTAGCTTTCCAGAGAGGAGCCTGTGCTGCTGGCCCGCGGGCAGGGCCACCTCTGCCCACCTGGCTGGAGCAGAAGGTGCTGGGGTGGAGAGGTGGCTTCTCCTCCAAAGCTCTGCTGAGGAATGGAGAGGAGCCCATGCAAAGGGAAAACTGTCCTGAACTTCCACACCGAGCCCGAGGGGCGATGACGAGGGGTGTGGGGTTTTCTACGGCAAAGCCCCCATAAACTGATGGTTTTACTGCTATTCCCGTGTGAGATGGCCCTTTGTAATGTAAAGCACAACAGTTAGCTGTGCTGGTGAAGCAGAAAAATCCTCTTGCTAGCAGTGGCAACAGGTCAAATTCTCACGTACCACTCTTGCATGGCAGTTCCAGCTCTATCCCGAGTCCCTTGGCTTTTTTTCCTTTTTTTTTTTTTTTTTTTTAGTTTTACATTTTCCTAGGAAATTTCTTGCTCTGAGAACAGTTCTGAGAAACATGTTTTCCATGACTGGTTCCTTCAGAAATGTTTTTACTGGCCTGGGATAATTCTTATACAATAAGATTAAGTTTCTCTTGCTGGAAAATTCAGACACTACAAATTTTTAATATCAAAACCCAAACAAGTAATAACAAGTAGTATCCTAAGAACTTACACAATCTGGCATTGGTAGTCTTTCATGGGAAAATGCTTCATTCCAGTGTGTGTGTGTCTATTTTTAAGGAAACTAATGGCAAATGGGGTGAAAGGAAAAGCACACGGGATAATTACAAACCCTCAGTTATCAACCTGCTTCTAACCGTTCTTTGGAGTGGTAGGTAAACATGCAAAACACTGAACCGCTCTGTATTTTTATGCTGCTTTGAAGTGTGAGTTCCAAAGAAATTTTAACTTGCATCGCTTCAGCATTTTCATAACTGTGTAGTGCCGGTTCCTTTGGATGGCAGCCACCATTTGGCTTTCCAGAAAGAAGTCCAAAACAGACAACCTAGTTGGAGATACCATGTCCTTAACCAAGGGAAGAGATGGGTGAAGAAGGGAGCTGTTGAAGTCTCGACGGGCAAGTCCCACCTCAGTCTTCCTCATGCGCTGCAGGATATTACCACCATGCAACCTCCCGTGATCCATGGTGGCATCCTCCAAGCACAAACACGTTCTGGGTTTGCAGAAGGAGCACCGAGGTCCTTGAGGTTTTTCAGAGGTGACTTTTCAGGGATGCTTTAGTTGGGGTGCTCTTCCTGCTTGAGCCAAGCGCGTGCATTTCACTCTCCCCCACTTTTTTTGTGCCTGCAGCAGAGAATCTTGTATAAATCTCCAGAGCAGTGTGGCAATGGGAGATGCTGGGTGTCGACACTGGGGAGCCTCTGCCATCGGCAGATGCAGGTGTTGGCAAATGCAGGCGGGCTTCTAAAAATATCCTGCGTGCTTTATTCTTGTTTCAAAGGCCATTAAGTATTTCTATGAGAGTCTTTTTCATCTTCAGCATGGAGAACTGCCTAATACTCCCACACATCCTTTATAATCCCCCAGATCTCTTCCAAATGGGAATATCTGGGCTGCAAATCTGTGCAACAAATCCTTCAGTGCTGCATGGCAGCGCCAAGTACTACAGGCAACGAACCTGAATTTCTTCTCATTTCAAGCTGTCCTTACAAGATCGACAGGCTGCAGGTTTACTTGATGTATCTGTAAGGAGCGCAATCAAATCCAATTACTTTTCACACAAGCGTAATTCATGCACGCGACTTTTCAAAGAAGAATATTTAAGTCTGCTTCATAAATAACACTGGAGTGTCGCGCCTCACCCGTAAACGTCTCACCAAACCCAACTTAGAACCGTGCAAAGGCAGGAGAGACCAAGGGCCAGCCTTACATCCAACAGCACCTTGCTTTTCTCTTGCTCTGGGTCTGCCGCTGCGTTTCCAGCGCGTGTGCTCCGCAGTTCCTAGCAGGCCGGGTGTTTTAGTCATCCTAATGTGTTTGCTTAGGCACCGACATTAGTGTCAAAAGCACTTAATGCAAAGGAAACTTCCCAGGAGCGCACCGGTCGCTGCCAGAGCAATCAGTCTTGTGCTGGGTGTGTATACGCTGTGCGGCGTTTACTACGGCGGGCTGGAGAATGAACGGCCCACAAATTCTGAGTGTAACGCCGAGGTCTGCTGCCCACCAGGCCAGCTGTGAAAAAGCTGCTCTGCCCCACATCGAGTGCCCGTGGGTCCTCCTGCGCTCCCCTCAGCTTCTGACAACAACAAATCTGAGCCGGGGATAGAAATATTTATTCTTGGCTGATGCTGCTGTCTCGTTTCAAGCTGATGATTCCAAGCGATTCCAAGCTGCGGTACCGTGGCACTCCCCCATCCTGGACTCCATTTCCCATCAGGCTAATTAGGGCCAGGTCATTGTGGGTGAGCCCCTGGCGAGGTGTCTGACCCCTTTCCTAGCCCCTGGCAAACGCTCTGCCTGGCTGCCTGGGGACTGGCCGGCCGTTCCTCCTATGCCACCAGCTCTTTTTCAGTGCAAGCAGCTTGCTTTGGAAGTACGGCTTTAAACCAGGCTCGGCTGAGCCGAGCTTTGGGTTTTGGGGCAGAGGATTCAGCCAAGAGCCTTCGCTTGTGACCCCATCTTTTAGCAAGCAACTGCAAAGCTCTGTCTGTGGGCTCTTCTACAGGCAAATGAAGAGACAGCTGGCTCCCTCACTGCTTCATGATTTGTTTGCTGCTTTGATTATTATTTTTATTTCAAGTTTCTGTGTCTTTGATGTAAAGGAAACAGTTACGAGGAGTTTGAGCTGAGTTGTGGAGGTGAAGAAGTAATTGGAGATTACATTTAAATCTGTTGCTGGAGTTTTGAAGGCAACTCTTAGAGTAATTTTTGTTTTCTAGTCTCTTCTTTCCCCTTTGTATCAGAAAATGAGCTTTCTAGGGATTGCCGGGCCATCCCATCTTGCCGGAGATGGGTGAACCCTCTCTGTGTACCTATGGGGAGGTGCCGCTTCGCTGCCGTTCACCCTCCGCAGATCGGCTCTGCAGACGGCGCCCGCAGCCTTCCTACTGCGCCTGCTCCCTTCCCCAGGGGCAAATACTCATTAGCTGTGGAAAAGGAAAACACAATAATCATAAAAAAAATCCTCCTTTGCTGTAGCTCAAGTGATTTTTTTCTATGGATTCCAGTGCCAAACCCTTACACCTGGAAATATCCAGAGCTAATTCATCTCTACAGATGCCAGAGTCTGTAGAGAATCAAAAATACACTGAATCAAAAATACGCTGAATCAAAAATACGCTGAATCAAAAATACACTGAATCAAAAATACACTGAATCAAAAATACATTGAATCAAAAATACGCTCCCTTCCCTGCTTTGTACCTATAGGTGCTGCTTATGGGCCCTTCAGAGCCCGGCCATGACTGGCTCCGACTCGCAGGGCGCAGTCCCGGTTTCCTTGAAGACAGAAGGCAGAGGATCCCACGCCTGCGCGGGAGCTTTCCGGGAGCTTTCCGGAGGGAGCGGGGAAGCAGCGAGGCTGGTTTGCTCTTCCCACATGCCAATTTACAGTAACGCGAGGCAAGTCACCTCATACGCTATCATCAAAGTGGTGGTGTTTATTCCAGGGGATTTTTGGGGTGGATTTGCCTAGGGCTGGTGCCTGAGCTGGAGAGGCCATTAATTAGAGCAAACGATATTGACTTTCAGCCTCTTTTGAGAAACTGAGGAGTCTTTTTAAAGAGACAGATCCTCCAAGGGGCCTTGTGCCAATCTCCTCGCCGTGCCAGGAGGGTCCGAGCCAACCTCCTCATCCCATCCCGGGCTGCACCTCCTCCTCTAAGCAGGATTTAACACCCCCGCTACCAATCCATAGTTTGAGGACTGGAGGAACTGACTTTCATTCCATGTGTATATCCGAGAAAGAGGGGGATCATCACGAACAATGGCAAGTGAATATTGCAAATACCTTTTAAATCCCAAATCCTAGAATTCTTCATCCCATGGAGAAGGATGCCTGGGTTGTAGTCAGTGGTTTTACACAGCCAAGGAGCAGAATTTGGAGTCTTTGGGTGCAGGGAAGGTTTCTGCAGCGGCCGCGTCCCCGTCACCGCGTGCTCCGGCAGCTGAAACGCGGAGCTCCTCCCAGGGCATGCCAGCAGCTTTCCTGGCACGGTGCAATTCCCTGGACCCTTGCCGTTTTGCAGCCCTTAGCAAAGGTTTCTTGCTCAGGGCTTTGTTAGCATTTGATGTTTTAAAAACACTAAGCAGACACTGCTCTCCTAATCTGCCAGCCTTGCAAAGAAGCAGACATGTAATCCTTCACGGGCATTAAATTTAATAGCAATAAAGTATGTTTAAGAATTACCCTGTCAAATGTCTGCCTAAGCACAGGAAAATATTCTTAATTTAAACTTCTTCAGAAATCTGTTTCCAGTTGTTACTGCCTGTGAAAGCCTCCGCTGCATGTGTGGGAGTGAAGATGAGAAAAAAAAAATCAGCAATGGGCAGTCCCAGATCACTCTTTTCTGGACACCTGTGGGAGAAAGAGTTCCCTGTAATATACAACTATGTGTGCACGCACTTCTGTACGACTGCTTTTTTAGGCGTGACAGCCAACGGAGATGTGTATTCGGGGGCACCCCTGCGCATCAGGAAAAGCCCCAAGGTGCACGATACATATTCACGTCAGCTGGAGGAATTTTGGGGGGGTGGGAGGGAGGTGTGCTGGGGGCTGGGAGAGGGAGGAGGTGGGAGCCCTGCCACAGGCAGGATCAGCCAGCTCTGGGTGAGCATCCCTACGGAGGGGTGAATAAGGAATGGGGAGCACATCCCTGAGGAGGAGAGCGGCAAGGAAAAGTCCCCGAGCCTCTCATTTTGGATTACTTGGTTTCCCAGTTGAAAAGCAGGTTTCTCAGCTGAGTGAACAGCTGAGTTCACTACCTAATTTAACAATAATTTTAGCAAGTGATTAAAAGCTTTAACTCAGCCTCTACTATTGGCACGAAACGGATGAAAGGTCTTTTTCTGATACTCGGTCCCCCAGCGCCATGGCTGGGAGCCACGATGCGGGCAGGGGGGTGAGGTGGTGGTACCCAAGGTACAGCTCACAGCAGAGGAGGGTACTGCAAAAAAAAAAAGCTTTTGTGGAACTTCAGGTAGAGAAAAAAGAGGAAAAACCCAGCTACACTAGCCGTGAGCTACGTAGCAGGATGTGATGGGCAAAATGCAGAATGGTTGTTCAGATGCTGAGTGACTTTTCTCCAAGAAGCAATTCCCATCCTCCCACCAGCTGTGACACAGGGCACGAGGAGTCGGGAGCAGAGAAGCGTTTTCAGAGGTGAGAACTGCTGAAATCCAGCTCACCTAGAGCCTGTCGCTTCCTATCAGGACGTCACACAAACAAATCCTACCTGACACAACTGCCCTCTCTCCACCTCTGCTCGCCAGCCCGCCTTGCAGCCAGGCAAACGCAGGGCTTTGCTGTGGTTTACATAAAAACTTTTTCCATCTGACAAAATGAACCCTGTGGTATCACCCAGACCCATCTAGCAGTCAGCACAGGAACTGCCTCAGACCACAGGCTAATTAAGGAGCCTTTAAATAGTTTCCGCCAGCGATACGATAAAGCGCTGACTCTCGAGATGAAGAAACCTGGAGAAAGGTGACAGGGTTTGCCAGGCCACCACCCTCCCCTTTCCTCTCCTTCCACCAGCTATCGGCGGCTACCTTCCCAGGAAAGCCGCTGAACGCCGAGGCAGTGCTGGAAGATGCTCCTTCCCTATCAAGTGTTCGGATCATCCCACCCACGGGCTCTGGAAGCTGCAGAGGGGACCGTTGGCAGCGCAGGGCCGACCCGTTTGGGGTCAGAGGCACCTCAGCTGGGTTTGCTCAGCGCCGCAGCCCGGCCCCTTCATCTCAACAGGGTTTATTGGCATCCAACCTGCGCCCAGCGAAGGAGGTGGGAAATCCCCCCGGGCTGAAGTAGGGGGGCCAGGTCCAGCACTGAAATGAGGTTTGGTTTGATCCTGCTTTAGAAGTGTGCAGGAGGAGCCCGAGGCAGCGCAGCCCCCCCTCGCTCGTAACCTCAGATGACCCCGTGTAAAAAGGCCAAGCACCAAAGCTCTGCCGGCCGCAGGGATCCGTAGCTGCTGGCAGCATTCCCCGTACCGACCCACATAAAATTCCTCCCCAAAGTGTCTGGGGTCCCAGCAAGGACTTTTCACTCCTGAGGGCAGGGCACTGGATGTATACCAAGTCTTTTGCTGTAAAGTGAGACTTTATGGGGACAAATCTTTGCAGGATTTGCCGGTCTCTTGTCATCATTCAGGCACGTGCTGGAAAATCGTCCCCTAGATAACGATGCTGGGTCCTTTTTAACAACACAGGTATTGTATTGCATACATAACGTACATACTCCATGCATTTCGTCTTTGCATACATAACGTACATACTCCATGCGTTTCATCTATACAGTTTGACATCAGCTAAAACCTGTGAGATAAACGTCTTTTGAATGGAGAATTTGAGCTGAATTCCACCATGGATAAGTAGACTGGTTTTTTACAGGGTTGGAAATGTGTGATAAAAGGCACACATTTCTGTGGCTGAGTCACCCCTTGCAAACAGAGTGTCACGTTAAAGTCTGCCTAGAAATGTCGTCCCTCAGAGCAGCCAGCCTTGACCCTTTCAGACAGCATATGAAAATGTTATATATATATATATGTATATGAAAATAGCAAATGAAAACAGCAAATGAAAATATATGTTTGAGTGGCTTCTCATACTGTCTGACCGGCTGCCAGAAGCCGCTTAGGAGCTGCCTTCCTCTTGAGGCAAGGACACAAACAGGAATTTGAATTATGTCCTCAATTTCCTCTTAAAAGGCAAAATCGACTTTTTAAAAAATTAGAGAGGTCAGTTGATCGGGGACTATTTGTGATGGATGCTATGTACCTGCTGACTGATGAAGGCTGTAAGTCTGCAGTTCACTGGATGGAGCGACACTGATTTACGTGGACTGAGGACTGGGACCGTTGGGTTTATGTTCTGCAGGGTCTGCAGGTAATGGTTTCAAAATAGAGGGAGGTAGATTTAGATTACATATAAGGGAGAAATTTTTTACACTGAGGGTGGTGGAACACTGGCCCAGGTTGCCCAGAGAGGTGGTGGATGCCCCATCCCTGGAGACGTTCAAGGCCAGGTTGGACGGGGCTCTGAGCAACCTGATCTGGTTGGAGATGTCCCTGCTCCTTGCAGGGGGTTGGACTGGATGGGCTTTAAAGTCCCTTCCAACCCAAACCATTCTATGATTCTATGGTTCTATGTTAGACAGTGTGACTTTTGACTCCTGGTCATGTCCCAGAGAGTGAGGGAGAGGAAAAATTCACCCAAGCGAAGGCGGCTGCTCACCTCCATGTCTGCGGCAGCACAATATTGACCTCTTAATTTCCTACTGATTAAACTGTAGGAAAACAAAATCTGCTTTGCCTGGAGCAATTTGGCTTCTGCTCAAAAGCTTTCTCATCAAAATGAAATATCATTTGCTGTGAAGCCATTAGCAGAAGGATAAATGGAGTTATAAAAGCAGCTATTTGTAAAACCCAAGTGGGTTTCATCAGGATTGTCTAGTTAGAGGGTTTGTTCAGAGTTAGTGGGTTTGTTCAGCTGCCTATCCTGCAGATACAGAAGCGTTTTCTTTGCTACCATCTCTCTTGGCTTGTCTAAGGATGAGCTGCATGGGGTGGGGCTGGCAGGACCCTCCGGTCTGACACCAGCGTCCCCAAGCCCAGAGGTGCGGTTGGTGGCATCTCGTTGGGAAGCACAAGAAATGGCGGTGGAGCCTCTCAAACACCCACGTGCCGTCAGCAGCAGGGCTTCAGGCTGGGCAACGAGGCACTAGCAAAAGCAGCAACCTATATAATCCCATATAATGCCCAGTAAACAGCAGGTTTAGGCCTGGGAAGTAGCCACAAGAGGGAGATGTCATTGGATGTACCAAATCTATGTCTTTAATAGGCAGAAATATTGAGGAATTCAATATTAATTCAGAGATCACCAGAAGCCCAGGAAGACATTTCGCTGCAGGAGCCTGCAGTCTTGGAGTGACCAAGCCCTTGTGCTGAATTTAGGAATTATATTTACAATGCTAAAATATTCATGGTGATTTTTTTTTCCCTAAAATCTCCTTAGTCCTAATGAAAAAAAAAAATGTTTTCTTGAACACTGTCTAAATTATGTTAATAATTTGGAATGAAAGGAGGGAAAACATTGACTCCCCCCAAAACCTGACAAAACGAGGAGTGCAATTTTCATTTCAAGTTGATTTAAAATAAAATTTTGATCAGTGAACCAAAAAATCCCTCATTCAGACAGCACAGCCATAATTATCTCACCCTTAAGGGCAGACTGACCGAGTGATGCTGAAGCATTTTGGAGCGTGTTACGGAGATGGCTTGAATCTGCTTCCTGCAGCCTGTGCTTTGGGTTTAAACAAAATGTTTCCTGAAAGCTCTCAGTCTGTCACCTTTCCCCTGCCTGAGAGTCATTTCTACTAAAAATAAACCTCCTTATTTCTCCTCTCCCTCTTTTTCCCCCATCCCCTACAAACTCAGACTGTAACATGGAGAGCTCTGTGGGGTTGAAGATTTCGGAAGCATAGCCAGCGCTGTGGATGCTCCCTGTAAAATCACCTCTACGCCCTTTAAATCATCTGACTCTGGACTGACATTGTAACAATGGGGAAAAAACAGCTTTTTTTTTTTTCCCTCCTCTTAATGCTGCTTCTGTTACGTAACTGTTAATACAGTATCTGGCTCACTCGGCCTGTCGGTCCTTAGGGCTTTTAGACCTATTTACACACAAACAGACTAACATCCATCTGAAAGTCATCCTGAGCACGGAGAAGTGATCCTTTTGCCTCCCTAAAATAACAATCTTTTTTTTTTTCTTTTGCAGGGCGCTGAATAACTGTTTGGCAAAGCGAGTGCCAGGCTGATGCTTAGGTTAATCTGCTTAGATAGACTAACACAGTTGTGCAAGAGTAGAAAATACCCAGTCAAGTAAATTACATCATCCAGGGAAAAGCTATTCTAAAGAAAGCACACTTTATAAGCCTGAGTAAAACCCTACTTGGTTAAACATTTATATTTACATATATTTACAAGCAGCAGCAGAAGCTCGTTTCTTTCCTTGCAGAAAAAAAAAAAAAAAAAAAAGAAAAACATAAAAA
>WHYT01017229.1:585667-607183 GCA_009806455.1 Tetrax tetrax | reverse complement strand
CTCTTTCAGAATGTTCCTGCAGATCATAACTAGCTGTGGGAGTCAGAAATCTGCATGAAATGGAAACCACGTCTCCTTCTGAGAAACACGTATTCCCTCTGCTCTCGGTTATAACTTATGCGAAGGCTGTCGCACGGTTCACGCTGCATCCGCCGGCTGCTCGTCTGGTTCCTCTTGCGCGTACTCAAAGCCTTTCACTTGTGTTTATAGTACCTTCAAAAGGGAAGCTGGGCAAAGAAGAAAGTAAAACTAGCCTGGTAAGTATGAGGTGTTATGGGCTGATTGGCATATTGGGAGTGTCTTGCTGGCTCCGGAGATGTAGGTTAAAAACACTTTGTTGGTCACAAGAAAAACCAGCTGGTGCCCTGCTTACTGGTGTGACGACAGACCCTGCTGCCCTGGTCGCCGCGAGAAAGTTGTGTTTGGGGTGTGTGAGCAGAGGCAAGGTGGGGGGAAGGGGAAGGGCTTGTCTCTGTTACACAGAGAGACACAGGCCATGAAAACAGCGCTTGGTGTGCTCGAGAGTACTCAGCACTGAGACGAGGAGCACCAAACCCATTGCTTAGGCACTCCTGCCCCCTCCAAATGCTGAGTGGGGCAAACTTGTGCCCAAACCTCTGTTTTGCCTGATTTGGAGTGAAGATTTAAACCCAGCTCCCCCACGTCCCCAAGTTCCTCTTTGTAAACAGCAGTTTAGGGGCTAAACTGAAACAGCTCCCAGAGGAGAGAAGAGAGGCTTCGCCCACGTGGGTGCCAATTTCTGGTCTGAGCTGGGCAGGACAGAGATTGAACAAGCATCTCTGACCTCCAAGAGAGTGCTTTCCCCCCTTTTTCAGTGTTCCCATTGTGGTTTTGTCAGTCGCTCCCTCCTCAGCTGGTTTCTGAGGCTCCTTCTCAGGTCCCCAGATCCCCCAGTGCACACTGGGGAGCCGGACTCCACGACCGGCACGCAGCGAGCTCCTCCACTCAGCACTGTGGCGAAGGATTGCAGCACTGAAATCCAAAAGCCTTTCTCTAAGAGATCTGTGTAGTGTCCCACAGGAAGCCTGGAACCAAACCTCGGCTCCCCGAGCCTTCGTTCAGGGCTTTGACCACAAACCCGTCTTTTCTGCAGGGACAATTTTAAAATTCCATCCTACTTTTTGTCCACATCAGGAAAACCACTGTACAATTGGCCATATCTGCTCAGGAGTGGCCCAGGGTTGGCAGGATGCAGCCGACTGGTGAAGCTGTACGGCGTAGCTTGCTGAGCGCTTGCTTGCCTTTATGCTTTCATCTGGTAAATTCCTTTCATGGGTAGAAAATCCTTCCCCTAAATCTAATTACACTGAATTGGATGTAGTGCTTTCATTATACTGCAGAATTTGTTACCCACACTGGTGTGCGTTTCTGTGCAGAAATCGCAGTCAAGAGAGTATTTCCAAATGCCCCAATGTGCACTGAGTCAAGCAGGCTTTAAGAGATGGTCAGAGTTAAAAAAAAAAAAAGTGGATTGTGCAAATGCAAAAAGAAAAATAAAGAAGATCCTGGCACAAGAAGGAGAGGGGAAGATCTAAGGTTAGCAAAGGCCAGTGGGAATAACAGTTGCCAAAGAGAGATTGTGTTTCCTATCACGTAGTCCCATTTCAGCCAATATTTTATATTTGAGAAACAGCAGCATTAGGCTTTGACTACCAATGGTTTGGTTTGAATTTGATTCAAATTTCAATTCACTTTTCTACTGTGAACTGAGCTGACTGCCAGAGATCTCAGGTTTTTGCACGGTTACGCACAACGAGTCGTAGTAACGAGCGTGAGATCACCAGCAGCCTGCGTAGCAGAGCCGCAGGTCTGCACAGCCTCAGAAACCTCGCGGCACTTTTTTTTCCAAGTAAATGCTTGTAGAGGGATGCTGTGCATCAGGGAGGTTTTCTAGTCGCACATATCCATAGATTAGTGTGTGCCCTCCCTCACAGCACTGTGCCTGTTTGCTGAATCACTGAATAGTAATTCCCCAAATGTAAGGGGCTGCACCACGTGCCATGTGATGTGAGCTGCCAGCTCAAGGGAGATAAATGGAGGGAGTCCTTACTTTTCTTTAACACCCTCTACCCGGTAAGTCCATGCTCAGAAGCAGTAAGTATTCTTCAGAAGGAAGATGCCTGAGAAAACGAAGCCCCTGATCTTCTTCCCACCGATGTCAGCATAAGTTTTGCCAATCGTTATCGACGGGGATGCTTAACAGACACAGAGCCCATCATGGTGAGATTTGACCCATCAGCAGACAGACCTGAAGCCGCAGACAGGACTGTATCTCACATCTTCATGTTGATTTGTTCTGCTGCTGAACCCCTGCCACTGTCCTCAGCAGGCCGTTTGCTGACTCATCAGTTTGTGCCTTTGCCCTAATTAGTCATATGCAAACAGTATTTTATTCAGGAAGTTCTCTTAACGTAAGTTGGAGTATGAACTTAGCACAGCAATAAAGGTCAAGGAAAGTGACTAAGGCATTATGTTCTGTAATAAGTTTCTGTTATCAGCCACTGGCAAAGCGGGAAAGAAAAAGTACACGCAGAATTTTCGGGGAGTGACACAAAAATTTAATACGGGGGAGGATGTGGGAGGGAGGAGTGTTTGCTTAACATCTCTCTAGAGCTGCTATACTATGAAATGCTTAATTGCTGAACAAGTTTCCACTAACATCCTCCTGAAACACGGCTCTTTTTTTTTGATGCAGTATTCTTTATTATGAGCTTGGGGTAAGCATGTTTGGCATGAGAGAAATGTGTCTAGTAAGGAGACCACAACACTTACTCACAGCTCCTCAGCCAGTTCATGCTGGGAAGTCTGACATCTTTGAACAATTAACTTGAGCAGTGTTAGTAATCTGTATACTGAGATTCTTCTGCAGTGTCTTTTACCCAGGGATTGCTAACACATCTCGAGCCTTTGTTCCTGAATGATTTAAAAGGAACAGAACCTCGCAAGAGAATTTTCAACAAGGGAAATGTTTTGATGTATTGCACAGTATGTGATTTTGGATAATGGTAATAAAGGTGACAAGCAGATCCCAAGATGTAAATGCTTATGGGCACCGAAGTGGTCATTCAAAGGAGTGATAGCTGTTGGAGTGAAAATAAGAGCCTACTGGGTAGGACAAGTTGGGTTCTGCAGCGTTACAGCTAGGCAGTCCCCAGTCTGGACCGCATCAGTGCTACTTGGTGTTTAAAGGGAGTGTGAGCACCGAGATTGTGCAAAAGAGGCTTTCACTTCTGAGTCTGGCCGGCTAACCAGGAACCACTTCACCCTCACACTCGGATTAGAGAAGGTGCAACGGCTGCTCCGAGTTGCACCAGCCTCCTCTAAGGCATGGGAAGTACCACTCGTAGCACTGCTTCGCTGCCAAAACTCCCCCGACGCGTTCCCTGTGGCAGGGGCTCTGATGGGGAAGGTGGCACTGAGCTGGGTGTCGGTTCTGCACCTGCTGAGAGATCCCCCATTTCACTGTGGAAATTCCTTAGGGGCTGTTATGATGACTCTGTGACTGTACTAAAATAGTGCATGGTTGCCATGAACAAGTGACTTTCTTCCTACATCTATACTGCTTATACTTCATTTTGAAAGACGAAGTTGCCCATGAGCTCTTCTGCGGGGCTTCTTGGTATTTATGCAAGAGACCCAACTTTGAGTCTTGCTTTGATTATTTCCCTTCTCGAGGCTCCAGTGAGCACAGAACAACAGAAAGATCAGTAGTCCACAGCCACACTGCCATGGGCTATCGTGTTGTCACATCTCATCAGCTAAGTAAAGCTGGGCTTTGTCAGCGTTTGGATGAGAAACCTTACAGGAATAAAAGGAATTTATAGCACCTGTGCCTCTTCTGTCTACCAGACTGCTCTGGGCAGAAGCGAGTCATTTCATACAGAAACTCCTTGTGATTTCTATTAAATGTCACGGTCACTGCTTTTTCTTCAAAATAACTTAAAAAAAAAAAGGCAAACACCCATGGTTGTATGCAAAACCAAGTTCTCATTACCTGGAAGTTCGGAACCCGGTGCAGAAGTGTTAGGAAGGCGCAGTACTGAAATGACACCACTTTGCCCTGCAGGTGTTTCTTACAACATCACATGCGCACACAGTAGCGCAAGGATGTTACTTATGCCTGTCAAAGCTGCTTTTTTTTAAAGGTATCATTACCTCTGAGCTGCAAACCGAGTAGTCTCATAAGGTTCGGCTCCATACGATTCCTTGCTAGACGAAGTCTGCAGGACGGACAGGAACCGCGGAGCTCTGTGGAGGCCCTCCACCTGGAGCGGTACCTTTCCACAGCACTCAGACATGTGTGACTAAGACTACCTAGCTAAGGCCACTGTGGAGCCTTTCTTTGAAACGTGTGGGTTTTTCCGCAAATTTCCTCTCTGTGCCCTCACCGCTGTGGCCTGGCTCCAGATCTGAGGGGCTGCTCATGATCGTCAGTCCACTTCTGGAGCCCCCAACATAAGAAGGACACGGACCCTTTGGAGGGAGTCCAGAGGAGACTGGATGGCCTTGAAAGGTCTCTTCCAACCCAAACCATTCTGCGATTCCATCTGCGCGGCCGTGTCTACGCCAGGCCTGCCGGTCAGGCTGGGGCCGGCACGGGCCCTGTCCCCTGGACAGCCGCTGGGGTAGGAGCCTCCAGGGCCGGCCAAGGTCTGTAGGAGACCCCGGAGCCCTCAGGTGAGCGGTGCCCCAGGCCGCGCCCGCAGTGGGTGTGCGGGGCCAGCGGGCTCCGCCCGGCCCAGGCCTCGGCCCCGCACCCTCGGCCCGCGCGGGGAGGGGACCCAGACCCCCGCCCGCTCTCTGGCGCCCCCCAGCGGCCGCGGGTGGCTGCCCCCAGGGGCGGCGCGGGGCAACCGCGCCCGCCCGCCCGCGGTTTTTTATTTTATTTTTTTTTTTTTTTTTTTTTTTTTTTTTTGTGAGTGAAGGAGGAGAAAACTCCACGTTTGGCCTACTTCTGCAGACAGACGGGCAAGTGTTTCTGCAGACAGACTGTTACCACACGTCACATCCTCCAGCGGCAAAAGCTCCCATTAAAAGGCTGCGCGCAGAAAGCTTTTATTAAAGCAACCCGCACGGCCGGCTTTCCTGACGGCAGCCACGGCAGCGCTGCTCCAAAACCAGCAGTGCACAGCGAGCGGCTCCGGATACCTGCCCCAAGGAAAATTCTCGTTTCTGGAGAGGAAAAACGAGTGGAGCCCACCTGGGAAAGCCCCATGTCGTGCATCCTGATCCACCAGTCCCACATAGAGCCCGAGCAGGGCGGCTGCGCTTCCCTTGACCAGGCTGCGAGCTTTCACCTGGCTTTCTCCAGTGCTCCCCCATTTCTGCGCCTTATTTATTTGTCATTGCCTGCTGCAGCTCTCAGGTCCCCCCAGACCCCACTGGGTTGTGATGGGAGTTTCTCATTTTTTCTGTCTAGGGTAACATGCTGGTACGGACCGTGCCACTGCTCCACAGCAGATGCCTCCATCCTCTCCCTGCTCTCTTCTCCTCGGAAAGCCGAGCGAGTCTGGTATGTGGTTAACAGGAAATGTTGTGCTGGTAGCTCCCATTTTATTGTTTATGCATTATCATCCCTCTGCTGAAACCACTTCATGCCTGAGTCATGTACTTACCACCCCTGTGCTCTCCAGCCACCTCCATCCTTTTACCCGTCCCCTGTGTGGTTTAGGAGCTCAGGGACCCCCAAGGACAGCTCAGCAGGACGCCCTGGCAAAGCTTCCCTCTTCTGAGGGTCATCACTTCATTTTTCCACCAAAACCATGTGTAAATAAGCGAGGAGGCCCTTAGCCTGCTCTCACACAAGTCTCCAGGACTTTAAAATAACTCTTTATCTCTTAATTTCATCACAGGGGCAATGAACTTGGCCACGCTGATATGCATAAGAAATGGAGCAGAAAGGGGGAACGGGTTGCTTGGAAGCTCGTGGAGGCGTTGGTGAGCTGAGTCAAACTCAACGCGCTTTGGAGAACTTCTGGCCCAGCCAAATGGAAAAGTAGGTACTGGGGCAGGAGGGAACGGGGATGGTCACCTAAACCTGGCCCTGTTTGACACCGCGCGCCCCACAGAGGCTGCAGTCACTTCGTAAAGGTCAAAACTGTGTTATAGCGGGACGTGAACTCTGATGTCCATTCAGAGTGACTGATGGAAGTTCCTGGCGCGGGAAAGTGGGCAGCGATGCGGCAGAGTCCCACTGCCACGGCCAGGCCTGGCAGCACCATGTGGCTTGCCAGCGTGTTTCTAATACAGAGTTGCTAATGTATTTAGGCTTTAATTGCTATTTAGCAATGAGGAGCTTGGGAGGAGTTGCCCGGGCAGGAGAGATTAGAGAGGGCCAACAGAAGAAGAGATACTAATCGATGAGATCGACTTTCTCTGGTCAGCTGCGTTAGCTAACTCCAGGAAATTACATTTTCCTCATACCCCTCCTATGAGCCTGCGAGAGCTTGGCCTGATTTCACCGACACCCAGCACTTCAAAGCCGGCCACATCCAATCTCAGGAGGCATTCCTGCGTCTGACACAGGCCATAGCCCCGCGACCAGCAACTGCCTCTGCTCAGCAGCCTTTTTTTAGGTGAGCATGCACGCGCACCAATTTAAGGACTTGTGCTGAGATGTTTTATTTAAAAAAAATAAACTGATCGTGCTGTCTCAGACATGATAGACAGAACTTTATTACTCCTTCCACAGGGCTGCAGCAGCAATTTCTTTACTGTCGTATGCAGCAGGAAGCTCACACATCCTACAGAAACTCTGAGGTCATGCGGAAACTTTTCAAAGGAATGAGGGCTCCTGGACATGAGATAACTGTGTTTTGCAAAATAAACATTGCTCCTGGGTAGTTTTCAGCTCGTTTAAGTCATTTTCAGGCCATTTTTTAAGAGGAGTTTGCTTTGCAGGGAAAAATAATAAAAGTTGTATGATGCAAGCTACTTGTCTTTCCTTGACGGGGTAAAAACATGTGAGGGACTTTTTGTCTGTAAAAAATCCCTGCCAGGAAGATCAGTGGTTACCACACAAATCTGTGAATTTGGAAACTTGGGATGTATCCCTGAGAAGCTGACTGGCTGCCTACGTGATCCCAAAGAAGTCAATGGACTGGCAACGAGCTGACCTTTGGGTTGAGCCAAGCCTGCTTGTTCGTAGTTTGAGGGAGGAGGGGGTGTTTGCTGTTGGGTTTTATTATTGTGGCTACGTCTCTGCGTCTCAGGTTTTCCACTGAGAAGCCACAGGGTTGGAACAGCCTGCCCATCCCTGCCTTTCCTGCAGCCTGGTGCACCCAGGGGCACCTCGCGTGTGCTCTCCGCTGCGCGTACCTGCGGGGAAGCAACATCACGCCAAGATGCAACGTAAGAGGCGTTGCTCCATCAGCGAGGAAGGCTGTAGAGCAGCCTGAGATGTGCAGAGATGTTTCTTTCTGCCTAACTTGACCATTTTCAGGCCTTTTTGTGTCTGCCTGAGCCTTAAGGATGTTTGGTGGATGCGTGAGGATCCGGTGCTCCGGACATGTCAGACTGAGTGCCAGGAGAGCTGGGCACACATTCCTGCCCAATAAAGTTACAGTGATCCATACGCCTCTAACAGCTACTGAGATTCTTTGGCTTGTGAATTGCTAGCCCACTTCACCTCGATGATGTCTCCTATGAATCTTGCTACCTAACGACTGATTTTAATTTGTTTTCAAGCTTAAATCAATTTAAAACCCCGCAAAAATGTTCCTGTTACACCAGAATGGATTCTTCCCTCTCCAGAAACCATGCTCTACTCCGGCAATTAGATTTCTTTTCCTGCTGCTTTGGGAGAAAATGGTTTAGTGTTCAGCTGCTGGTCCTATCAATAATCCACGAGCTGCTGTACTCAGGCCTATGCTTGCTTTTACCTCGGGGAGATTGTGGGCAGTTCTGTCTCCTCTGCTTTGTGTAACCGTTCTAGTCACATAAATGAGTGGTACTGATGCTATTGACATACTCCTCTTGCATTGTTTTTTTTTTTTTTAATAAAGGCAGCAGCCTTTAAATAGTAATGAAGTGTAACTGGTTTCTGACCTTGCTGTCTAGTTTTTTTGGTGAGGTATTTTGTTGATAATGAACTGAGGGCTTCTCAACTGCCTAAAACTAAAATTACATCCATGAACTAACATCTTTCCTCCTTTCCAAGACAACAGGAAAAATAAAACTTGATTTGCTTGTGTGTATCTCTCTCTGTTGGGTGCCTGGATACCTACATAGACTAAAGACTTGCACTGAGCAAAAGCTGGCAGCATAAACTAAATTTCATTTGGTTCTGAAAATGGTGAGGTCTGTGGTCATTTTTATCTAGATCCAGTTCCTACAAGATCTTTGTTTCCCACGCTCATGAGTTGCCTCTTGTATTGATAAACAGTTTCATTATCTCACATGCGATCTCAGATAGCAAAGAGAGGTTTGATGCACCAACTTTGTCATTATGGTTCTGAATTTTGCTTACTCAGTTCCTTGGCAAACTACTTCCGTCCTATGTTGACATCTTTTGACACATGAACACAGGGTTTTCCTGGTCTCTGAAAAGCTGTGCTTACTTTCCCCTACCATAACCTGCCAGATTTGCCAAATTATTCATTACCAATATAGAAAAGCCCCCAGCCCATTCTATGCCTCAACTTGATTTTTTTTTTTTTTTTTTTTTTTTTTTCCTTAAGATGGATTTTCTCTGCTCTTGTATCAAAGGATCATCTGAGTAGGTTAAACGTAGGAAGTATTAAAGCGTGTGAGTCCTGTTGGAAGGCAGACTGGCTGGGTTTTAAAATGGATGGTGAGCTTTGTGCTGGGCTTGTGAACAGGGAGTGCTTCACCTCTAGGACAGTCTTATCTCGGTGATAATTTGGAGTTGTTACGGCCATACAAGGGCTGGGGTCGGGGAGAAGCAGCCTTTAGTCTAAGAAATCCGTACAGTGAGGCACCTGGGGGTGGCACTGATGCTGTAACCTTTGTTTTTTCTACTGAAAGCTCGTGGCTATTGAGAAGCCTGGGAGAAAATGTTGCAACAGAAATGACTATTCTGTGCTTTGCTCTGCTGCCCTAATTTAGAGGCAGATCTAGAAAGGGGGTTTGAGACTTGAGTTATTCTCTGTTGCTGGTTGTTGTTGGTTTTTTGGTTGGTTTTTGTTTTTTTTTTTTTCCCTTGAGCATTTGTGTGGGTTTGTGTGTTTTTGGTTTTGGTTGGTTTTTTTTTTTTTTTTTTTTTTTTTTCTTACCATTCTGTTCCACAAGGGTACTTTTTTTTGCAATTTCCTTATCCTGGATGTAATCTGCTTTCTTCAGAATGTAAGAATCGGTATGCAAAGCTTATCCTTCCTTCCTAAAGGCAAGGCTTAAGAAAGAGAATTTGTTGTTTTCAGTAGACTGAGTTCAAAGTTGGGAATGTTTCTGATAAAACAGTAAGGAATATTGAGATTACTTCTGTTGTTGGGTGCATTTTAATCGAAAACATAAAGCTCTATCTATGGTATGATCATTCTGGGGGCTGTGAATACACAGTTGAGCAAAGATCGCTAAGCAAAAAAAGGAAGGATATGAGCTCACAAGAGAACTTATTGAAATTATCAAGCGTTTCTCAAGAACTTGGGTTATTTTAGAAGGGTTTAGGTTTGACTGTGTCGTAGTTTAGCCTCGGTCGTGGCCATAGTGCACCCCCCACCCCCAAATAAAACCAGAACAGACTGTGTCCATATTCAGAACGCTTGTAAGGGAGAAAACCTTCCAGTCCTGTTCTTGAGTGATAAAACTTTTGGCTGATTGTACGTATAGTGCACCTCAATCTTGGCATCTATTAAGATCCTTTTATTCCTTGTCCCTCTCTGTGCTTGTATTTGGATAGTGTTTAGTTCTTGATAGTTAAAGTGAACCTTGTTTGCTTAATTATATAGTGTGAGATGCAGATATTATGGAATTTAGCAAACGTGTGTCTCAGTCTTACATAAGTGAAATTTAGTCGTAAATTTCCACTGGAAGCGTGGATTCATTTACTGATGTGTTGAATCCATTCTTTGATGTAGTTATGAGCATCTCATGTATATACAGGGGTCAAGATTCTGTAAGAAACCAAGTATCAGCAACATGATTTGGAGTTCAGTTATGTGGGTTTTAGCTGTTCTTCAGTAATTGTATCATTTTCATGTGCTCCTGGGTTCTCCATGTGCCACAAGGAGCGAGTTTATCTCCGTGCACAGAGTGGGTCAAACAGTGTTGTTGGGGCTTTTTTGCTTTTTGACTTTGATTTGATTCACATCTAAGGCTTTTCTTGAGAAGTATGCTGATTTTTCTCAGTATTCTTTCAACAAAATCTCGTATGCAGATGGCCAATGCTATGAAAAGTTTTTTCCCAGGCCTATGGTGTGACGCTTCACTATTAGCAGAGTAATTCTTACACCATTTTAAGTAAATGAGCGATTTGGGGTTACTGGTTACTTTGGTAGTGGCTTGCAGCTGGTAGATAAACTAGAAAAATGAATCTTGGATTGTTTTAAGTCCTTACTTATAGCATAAAACATGGGGATTTTTTTAATGGTTTTGGTGCTAAATAAAAATAAGAAGTGGAAAGATTTTTTAAAAGTGATTTCTTGAGTGCTCAGTCTGAGTCTCAAGATGGTGTAAATCAGAGGAATGTAACATCCTGACTTGAGCGACTTGCAGGAAAACTTCAGCTTTTCAGTTTCTCAGAGCTGAGAAATGAAACGTAACATCTAGTATCTAAGAGGATGATTTGAAAGACCAGGGGTTTTGCTGCTGGATCTCTGCCACTGAGGTCCCGCTCCAGAATTGTTTGAGAAGCCTGACCATGAGGGACAGTGGCTACTGCTGTTTGTTCTTAAACCCGTGTGAGGTCTTTAGGATTGTATGTGCCATTGCTTTTTGTCTGTTATTTTCTTTCAATGCTGGTGGAACTGAGCCACCATTACTAGAGTCGAAAGTGAATACAAAAACCTTTTGTGTATGCTCTAACTGTACCTCTCTACATGTTGTAAGAAGAGGAGAAATCTTTCAGTAAATCTCCTGTAGTGTCTCTCTGCAGGTACGGGGAGGGCAGAGTGGTTTCTGGCTTACAGAAATGGTGTTTTTAGTGCTTTATGGATTGTTTGCCTTGCCATAGGGGTTACTTGGTGGTAGCGCCTGTGTTGTCTGTTCTTTGCCATTTCCTCAAACATGTAACAGGTTTTTTTTTTAAATTCCTTCAATAAAAGTGATCAGAAAATCCTTTCAGTGCCCACTAAAGGTGAAGGCAACAGTGCAGTGCTCTCACCCTTCCTCCTCGTTATCAGGGCACTGAAAATGAAGGAAGAATAGCTGTGGAGGATTTGCCTACTGCAGATATTTTCCATAATTTTGCACTGTTGGTGCTTTGGTTTCATTTTATCAGTGAAGGTCTGACTATTTGGCAGGATGTTGGTGGAAGCAGCGGGAGGGTTTTCAGGGTTTTGTTTACAGTCATACTTGCTTTGCCCTTTTAAAACAGTGTCTCTGGTCTGCAGTCAGGGTCTTTCGGTTGGCGTTCCTGAAATACCAACAACCAGTCCCTTACTTAGCAGAGAGGTCTAGTGTAGACATGATCAGATGGTCCGTGTTGCCAGGTCCTCTGTAACAGGGTGATGGGATGGTAACGCATTTTTACTTCAAGTACATTCAAGGTTTTTAGCAACTCTTCCTTCTGTATAAATGTTGTCCCCTTCTGACGTCTCTGGAGGCACACCCTGCACCATTTTGAGGGGGGCAGGAACAAATGTAGCTGCATACTGTCATCAGCAACTTAAGTCTGGCAATTAAGTCAACTATTGGTTTAAAGGTGGTGGTGTGAAGTGCATAATCTGTCTCCCTCCCTCATTTAATTGCCATCCCCATTTTCTGGTTGGTTTCTCTCTTATCAGAAATGTCCATTGAGGCCTTATTTCGGTTAGGCTAAGATCCTGCTGAAGTATGTCCTTTGTAAGCATTGAGAAGCTGAGAAACACAGTTGCATACTCTGCTTCTGCTGCCACCAGAAGAGAGGCCAGAGAAGACCGTCCTGCTGTCATGTGTAAGACTTCAGGCAGCGGTGTGAGAGCACGCATTTACGTCCAGGCGCTTGCTTCCTCCTCTGCAAGCTGTGAAAGCAACCCTAGACCTTTGTTCCTCCCTATCCTTGAACTGTAACGCGTGGAGTTTATAAGGCTGTTTCCAGGACTCTGCTGATGATGAAGTGGAGAAAAAAATGCAGTCGATAAATATTAATAACACTAGAAAATGTCAGCAGTGTAAGCCCAAACCCTTCTGAAGCTCTTAAAGAGTGCACATGTTCATTTTGGCGTGCTTCTGACCTGAAAGCCTTGAAGACTCTTGCTGAGCCTAGGTGACACAATGGATTAAATTCTTGAGTGTGTTCATGTTGTTCAATAGTAATATTGCACCACTTTGTGTTATAAGGCTGGATTTCAGGTAGGCTTGCGTGAGATTTTGGTATTAAAGGCGACACTGAATGTCAAAGAACACTGATTTTTGAGTGGTTGGTGTGTTTGGTGGGGGTTTTTTTTGGGTTTTTTTTTTTTGGTACTGCAGAAGAGTATTTGCCAGTATTAGCTCAATTTATTCTTGAAGAGCTTGGTGTTATGATATGCCAACAAAATAATTCTTATATGATTGTAGAGTATGCATTGTTAAGTAAACCCGGGGGGAAGTACCGCATGGTTCAGTGGCAGTATACGAGAGCATCAAGATTTTCCTGATGATACTGCTCTCTCAAAGGAGATGCAAATACTGATCTAATTACAATATGTGTTCTTTAAAAAACAAACAGCTTCAAAACAAAACCAAATCTCACGAGAACCTTAGCAAGAAGGCACAGTAACCTGTTTCTAGCTAGCAGATGTCTAAAAGGAAGGAATGTTCCAGATTACAAGTTGTCAGCTCAAATGCTGCTTTTATCTTCACATACAGTTACATAGGCAGGTGTTTACATGCCTCAGAAAAACCACGTAGGTAATGCATGGAAAGAACTTGGACCTTAATCATCTCTTCATGTTATAACAGCCCTTTCTCTTCTGAATTTGAGAAAGTTTGAGCATTTTGAGCCTCTGTTGAGAAACTTCCTTTGTATTAGAGCAGGCGGAAGAGCATGCAGGAGGATCTGTTTTCCACTGAACTGCTCCGAAATGGGAGATGCTTAGGGGTTTTATGACATTTGGAAATACAAAAATGGCCCAGGAGAGAAGGTGAGCCTTTGTACTTTAAGGACTGAAAATTCAGGAAAGATACAGGTTTCCAAATTACCATTGGATATGAAGTCTATTAAGGTTTTCCTCTGCCGAGATCTCTGCTATTTAGCTTAGAGTAAAAGTCTGAAAATTAAGTCCTGAAATTATTAGAAACATGAACATGAAATCAAGTGAATACATGCCAGCATATGTATTTTTTTTAAATACAGTTTATGTAGGTGACGAACACTTTAGTGTTCTTTGATGTGGAGCCATAGCCCCAGTTGATGTAAATTAGCGCAGGTTTATTGAAGCTACGCCTGTTCATACCAGCCTGGGGGTCTGGGCCGAGATCTCGGAGTAAGTGCATTGATCAAGAGGAGTTTCATTGTGTGAATAATCTGTCACTTCTTTCCGTTCAAGCCTGTCAATACTAGGACTTGTACAAAGATGTGTTGGTTTTTTGTTTGTTTTGGTGTTGTATTGCCTTTTTTTTTTTTTTTAAGGAGAGACACTGTGCAGCTTCTGTTTAATGTGGTGTGGTGTGAATGAATGCTTGTTAAGCGTTCTGAGGAAAAATGTTACAACAGATCTTGTAACTCGTATTCAAATAGAGCCAGAAATTCAAGTGAAGAATTGAGGAAACTGAATCAGCAGCACTGAACTGTGCTGTTACATTTACAACAGTGGAAGGTTTTACCAAGTAACTTTATTATATAAATTTTCAACTCAGTTTGTAATAATCCTGGAAGTGTTTCCTGAAAAAGATGAACCATTTTCGTTACCAGAATGAGTTGTTTCACTGTCAATCTGAAACCAAAACCAGATTGGTATTATGAAAATTCTTACATTTCAAGAAGCAAAAGAATTTGAGGCCAACACTCCTGTTTTTGCTGCTTACAAGTGAGAATAGTAAATGTTAAGCTGTTACGCGAGAGTCACTAGAGGCTTCTCTCACGTTTGCCCCGTGCTCACACCCATTGGAAGAAATGGGAATATGCTCCAAGGAACTTGCAGTTTTTATATTTGATGTGTACTACTTCAGCCTTTACTAGCTGAGCTGAAGAAATGAGAGGTTCTACGTGATGTAGCTGGTGATAGGAGTTTTCAGTGCCCAGTCCTTCAGACAGGACTTTTTCCTTGCGCCCTGTTGAATCTGCTGGATGTTGCGCTGACATTGCTGTAGGCTTTTTGTCCCAGCTATTGCTGTAAGTGGTGTTCTTGACTGCTTAGGTGATCTGTTTGTTCTTTATTCATAGAGAAAAATAAAATTTTATCTCTTCTGTTTTGGTTTTGTTCTTAAAACCTTTGATCATGAAATACCCTGTTAACTGAAATCAGTTGAGGAACGCGAGGTGAAGGGATGAGAACTTGAATGGAAGCAGTGAAGGAAAACATCCAGCCTACAGTCTGGAAAACCTGAGTGAAATGACATAAAATAAATGATATTTTAAAGCCACAATATAGACTAAAATTAGTTACTTTATCAAGAGTCTGTATCTCTCTGAAGATAGATCAGTTCGTAGCTAAACCATTGTTAACTGAGAGCCTTACAGATATCTTGGAAATATGTTTTTCATCTTTTTTTGTGAGCCTGGTAGAAGCAAAAGCAGGAGGGTTGAAGCGAGAGGAGCACTCAGTGGCTATTTCTGTCAAGCCCATGTCCAGATACCTCTTTTTGAATAGCTATGGTTTTTCTGTAATAATAAACGCAATTTAACTACCCTGTATCTTTCATCCTGAAGGGCAGAGCACAGCTAATTAAAAGAAAAAAAAAAAAAGCTTATTCTATGAAATAGCCAAAGGACCTAGTTGGAAAAAAAAAAAATAGAATTTTCTTACAAACAACCACTGTATGCCATGTGGTTATTTTAAAACAGTAAATTGCTATGCGAAGTTAAAGTATCAGTGGGTTACATTGTGTAGTAAGACACAGCAGAATCACTTCACCACGTTCTGAATTAGAAATACTAATTTTGGAAGCTTTTACCTTCTTACTCACACTTTCTAAGCGGGGAAGTAGTTGAGGTTTCAGGTCAGTTGAAGGCCAAATCCAGGCGACAGATAATCTTGGCACTGTGGTCCTGTGCCGGCTTCAGGAGTTTCAGACTCTGCTGCCAGCTCTTACGTGCCATAATTTACCTGTCTGTAAAATGGTTGTTTACATAGACCTCATGGTTTTGATAGTGAGACTTGACTTTGTAAGTGAACACGTAGCGCGGCGGAGTCTCTTCTCAGCGCCTCTCCCCGCTATCGTTTTGCAGACGGCAGTGGCTTTCAGTGTTCACTCAAAGTTTCTGCTGCTGTAGCTAATTCAGTCTGAATTGCTTGCTCGCTTCTCTTCATTCGTTAGGGTTTTTTCAGTTAGGGGTTTTATTTTTTGGTGGTAGTCGAGTTATGGAAACTGTAACTACCCTCGTGTAAAGAAAATGGCTTAAATTGCTATGGTAGAAGGTAAAATACTAATGAATGAATTTTAATAGTTTACCTACAGAGGTGTTGTCTCTGCTTGGATATTACGCTAGTTTTGCACTTAAAGCTCTTTAAAATCTTTCTTATTGTATGTAAGGAATTTCTGATTTATTTTCCTGAGTTGGATTACTGGGCTGTAATGTTCATTAATTTGGAATGAGCAAGACTTTCTTCTAGAAAATCACATGCTTGTGATTGCACATGAGATTCTGGTGCAGGTTGTTTTTGTTTGGCATTTTTCTCACAAGAACTTTCTACACAGACTATGAAATAAGGAGAATTGGTAAATAAAATTGGCCATAATAACGAAAGCAATAATACTTAACAAGAAAATCACGTCAAAGCAAGAAGAGGCAAAGCTATAGCCTGGAGTTCATTGTGAACTGGTACCTGAGAGACGCCATACGCTGTAAAGCCGCTGTAGAAGGAAGGAGCATCCCTCTTAACTGATTTGGAAAAAGTAAAATCTATGGAGAGTTTGCAACTGTATCACAGTTCCTGGAAAGCTTACCTATTCAACTGAAAATTCAGACTTTGCAATGTTTGAGAGCACAGTTTGAAATGCCTTTTCCCTCACCGCCGGGAGGAGCGATTGGATACCAGAAATGAGTAGCCCCATAAGCCGGCTCATGAGATGAAGCCGATCCTCTCACCCTCTTCCTCCCCACCCCGTTGCCTGGCTTTTGCCGTGTTTAAACAGCAAAGACTGGGGCTCCCTTGCAAGACCAAGTGTAGCGGACCCAGTTGCTCCTACTCTTAGCTTGCAACCTATTTTAGCATTTCCCCGCTGAGCGATGAACAGCCCGTGCCGCTGCATCTGGGGCAGCGGGCTGCTGCATCTCGGCTGCTGGTCAGGCCAGACCGTGTGCTACTGGTGGGCTGGGGCGTGAGAGGGAGCGCGGCTTTTGCGGCTGCCCCTGACTCTGAGCGACGTTCTGTGCGGGTCCGTCTCGTCTGACTTGATAGTGTTCATGCTACAGCTCTGTTGCCCCTGGTTGAAGTAGATCACCTTAAATTAAAAAGTATTTTTAAGGGGATAAGGAGGCTAATTGGCATTGTCTCTGTTTTTGCCAGGTGGACATGAGGGAGCTTTTTTTTTTTTTTTTTTTTTTTTTTCCTACCTGCCAAAGTGCCCTGACAACCCAGCACTGGTGGTCCTTGTTTCACCACCCCACACTGCACTCTTCCGGCACGCCACTGCATGTCCCACTAAAGTCCTTGGGAATGAAGAGTTTGAACCAAGAAACGGCTGGAAAGCGATCAAAGGGGACGTCGGTCTCTGTTACCACTGGCCGGGGTGGGTAGGACTGAGCAGAAGACACGGGGCGGAGTGCTCAAATGCTGCTTTGTGGTCAAACACCCTGGGGCTCTTCAGTCGCTGCCTTTCCTCAGCTCTTACTTGGCCTTTGTCTTCCAAGGGGAGTTGTTGTAGTTCTGCTGGAAAGTACCTATGATCCCATTCGTAAGTGGAGAACTCAGTCTCCATTCCAAAGGACAGATCCACGAACTGTGTATGTATCTAAGTCCAACTGACGTTTATCTATCTCAGTTGCCGGAATATCTTTGCGTATCTGGACCTAAGTGTTTTGTCTGTGGTCATGCAGGAAGTCTATGGTAAACAGAGAAGTGAAAACACAACCCAAGCTGAAGCTGGAACTACTTCTGCCATTCTTCCCTTCATTGGGATCTTTTGGGGGGCAGGAGAAGATCTCAATTTGCAGCGAATAACAGGAGTACTTTGCCTCTGCGTTTTGATATTTGGCATTAAAATAAAAACCTGCATCACCGCTGCGAATGCTGCCTATCGATTAGCCGCTCGTGAACGGGAGAGCTCACTTCAGCTGGCATCGCCATGGCTGAAAGCCAATACTGCAATTGATCATTTAATTAACTGGAAGAAAATTAAAGGAACTGTAATCTGTGTCTCAGCTCTGCTGTTATCAAGCTGGCAAAGCGCTTATTTCTGCCTAGAGCAACGATCAGTTCCTTGACCCTGGAATTTAGAAGCACCGGTTTAGGCATCCCCCCTCACCTACCCACCTGGCTTTCTACAAGGCAGGAAGCGATGCGATTTGATCCATCCTTCATCCGCTCATGGATCCCAGACTCTGGCGTACCCGACACCTCTCACAGCTGGCTGGATCAGCTAAACTCACATCTTCCCACCACAGCTGCGAAGGCTGTGGTTCTAGCTTAAGAGGCGGAAAAAATGAGTCTGGAAGAGGAATGGATGTACTATAAAAGTCATTTTTTTAGAGGCTGAAATGAGAACATGGGAGCTCTTGAGTTTACTTGAAGACCAACATTTCCTTAAAGGGACTGCAACACTGATTTTCATTTTGCTAATTCAAATAAGTAAGAGAACAGCATGTTCAAGAGAAATTACTGGTCCTGAAAATACGGTGAGCTCTTAAAGCTTTGACTTAAACAAGTAACCTAAGTGGTCTGTGAACACAGAGAGGAAAAAAAAGATATAAGAAGCCATTGTTTTAATCATTGTGTTGCCATATCAAGAGAAGAAAGACAGCTGCTCCTAACTTGTGTTTGCATGCCTAGATAATACATTAATTACCTCATTCCCCCATAAATGCCTACAGACCTCCAAAAGGCGTGTTAAAACAGACATAGTCATTAAAGCTTGCGCGGCATTTTCTAATGTGTTGCGGGAAAACAAACAAACAAACAAATAAAACCTCAATCCCTTTGTGTTTTAGCTAGATCCAAGTTGGGGAAATGTAAAGTAGAAACGCTTAAGAAACTGGATCTTTGGAAAGAAAGCGTGTTTCAGTGCCAAACCAGGAAGAAACTAGAATTTGAAACAGTTCTCAGTTTTGGATCAGGTAAAATAGTTTGGTCCCCTTTACATTCTAATTACAAGAGAAGCCCGTTTGATTTAATATTTCAATTAATTTCCAAGTCTTTCTTGCTCAGTGTGAGAAACTTGCGGTCCAGGCTGTAAAATAACAAAGAGCTCAGTAGGAGAGATGAAAAGCATTAAAAAAAAAAAAAAAAAAAAAAAAAAAAAAGGAGATCTTTGAAGTTTTGGCTAACAGAAAAGCATCTGACTAAATTAATCACTGGCCAAGATCCAGAATGAATTAAAAAAACATTATAATTTTTCTCACATTAGCAGTACCAAGTAGGTAAAGCCCTCAGTCCAGAAGAGAGGAGGCCAAGGTGTTGCATAGCATTGTGTAGAAAAAATGGCAAGTCCCTGGCTAAAATTGGGGCTGTCTTTGAAATGTTGCACTGCTTCTACTTCAGATCATCTTTGTAACAACTTCCAGCACTTGATAATTCATTAAAATCTGTTATTCTCTTTGTAGTCTTAAATATGAGAGGGAAAAAATTGAACTTTGAGGGGATGAGGGGATTTAGAGGCCATAAGCATGTCTGGATTTAAACGCTTAACTCTTGCTGACTTATTTTTTACAGTCCCATTCAGAAATATTTTCAGTGGAAGATCCGTCGATGGGGAGACCTGAAAACAACTGACGGTGCAGCGCCTGGCTGTGAGCAGCTCTCAGGTTCAGTTTGCTAGGTTGGTCCCCTGAAAGCATTCACCAGAGGAACCATTCAGATTTTAGCAGGATGAAAGATGAGGCCAAAATGGAAGGTTTTGTCTTGCAACAGGGCTTGAGCTGTTGCTGTCATTCCCGGTCGCAGCGCAGAGGTGAGCTCTCAATCACAGCATCCCACTCAGGTGTGCCCTGGGGAATGACAACCCAGCAGCCGTGTACAACAACCGCATTTTTTCCAAAAAAAGAACCAGAGGAAAAAAACGCCACCATGAATGTGTGGAAAGGTAGCAGAGGGTGCTGGAGACAGCCCAGATGTTGGGGTCTCCATTATATTCCCTGGAGCAGAGCCCGTTCCAGCCCCCCCACACCCCTTGAAGGCAGCGCGCGGGAACGAAGCAGTGGCTGTGCAACCACAGCTCCACGCAACACACAGCCAGGTCCACGGGGTTCAAGCTCTGTGCACAGATCCCCAAACACAGCCTCGGGGGCCACAGTGTCCCTCTGTTTTGGTTTTGCTTTTGTAGAAAGTACTGAGTCATACCAGGAGCTCTGCTTCGGGTTCCTGAGGTTTTCCTGAAAGCTCTCCTCTCGCAAAGCTCCTTGCTGCAGCTGGAGCCTTAGATTACACTTTGGGCCCAAATATGCAAGTGTGTCACATGGGGAATTCCCACAGAATGGAATGAAAGTATGTGATGTGGTTGGACTCAGATAATTTTTAAACTTGGTGGCTTTTTTTTAGCCTTATTTGAACTTTGGCTTGATAGAAAATGAGATTTGCGTTCAAATTTTTCTTTCTTTCTTTTCTTCCTCCCAAATTCAACTAATCAAGCTCCCTTCGGTTTTAAGAACACCTAGATACTCCATTTATATTATTTTTGGTTTGGAATAACCTTTGCTTGCTACCTTTCTATTCCATCTCTTTTCATCCTCCTTTTCCTGTAGTCTTAAGTTTAAGAACTCACAGGAAATAAGAGCAGCCATGTTCATTACAAAAAAGGATAAAATCTCTGCAAGTGTAATTGAGCCTTTTAGGATTTTATCTGCCTGATCGTGTTAGCAGATGGACTATTAAGCTAATGTGAATTTTAAAGCTAGGTATTATATATTATATATTGGCTTCTACAGGGTACGCACGTGACCAGCCGGGAGCTGGATGGATGATTCATCATTATAAGACTTAAAATTGCTCAAGAGTTGAACAGCATTAATCTGGTTCTTCGTACCGATTGCCCTGCCCTGGCCTGCTTCTCTCCAGCTCTCCCGTAGCTCCTCCTTCCCACTTATTCATCAGTTTGCTCTCCCAGGCGCTCTCAGGTTTAAATTTATAGCAGCGCTGCAGATAGAACCACATCTACCCGGCGTGTGAGTACAACCACACGCATGTCTTGGCAGGGTGACGGTCACAGTATCATGTACATATTATTATGTGCATTACGCGGAGTCCTTCTGTTCATAAGAATGAGGAAAGTCCTTAATAAGCGTTATTACTATTATTGGTATTTAGTGAGTCTCGTCACTGGCATAAGTGTTCCTTTGTAAGTGTACATTAAATGCATATTTAAAACCCTCAGTCTATTTTTTCTGTGCTACAAATGAGCTGATAAATGATTGCAGCCTGTTGGGATTATAATATGAATTGACATTTAAAAAAAAAAAAAAAGTTCCAACTCCATCTGTTTGGGTTACATAATTCCTGATCTCAAGCAATCTCGGAGGCAGGATTTTCTGCATAAATAGTACAATTTCCAGTAAGGAGATTAAGGCTTCTTTCCTGGGAAAGGAAGAAATTACCAGAAAAGCTGTCATTTCAATGAACACAAATAAATCATGTTCCAAAGTACACAGGCAGACAAATTTATGTCATTGAGTCCCCCTGCCCCAGATGCTCCCTCCACACTTGCCAGAGAGAGGAGAATTTTGCCACAAAATGCCATTCATGTTTTAAACTGTTATGAAATGCCGTCAGCTATATTTTCTGAGTATGTTAACCCTTTTAAAAATCAGTGCTGCTATAATATTGTACATTTTTATGTTTTTAATCCCAGTGCCCTTTTTTCAATATCCCGTGGCTTTCCGCAAGTGCTGGACTTCAGGAAATCCACTCATTGGGAAGCATAGGATAGGTTCCACAAGTACAAACAAGCTTCTCTGCAGCAGCCTGGCAGCAGATCCTGCTGCAAGTGATGGAGAGAAAAACTCTCCCCCAGCAGCTGTCAGCACCGTGTCCACGCTCTGGAAAAGCACATGAGTTTTTAAGTTAAAAAAAAAAATAATACCCTTTTTTTTTTTTTTTTTTTTTG
>WHYT01017229.1:572342-585617 GCA_009806455.1 Tetrax tetrax | reverse complement strand
TTTGTGTGTGTTTGGTTTTTTTTTTAAGAATACTTGCATCATTAACTCACCATATATTTAAATAACTGGATTTGAGTGGTGTTCTCTTACATTATAAACCCATTTTTTTGTACAAAGTAGTCTTTAGCAAAGTTGAGTTACACTGTTTTAGTTTCTCTGTGGTAAGCGCTGGGTTTGCCTGCGACTTCTTTCCATGGAAGAATAATTTAGTAAGTATTGAGGCTCCCAGCTCTGGGCGAAATAAAGATCTAACAAACCATGAGGAAAAAAGAATGGCTGCATATTCAGCACAGTTAAAAGCGTGGAGCTCTGTTGTAATAGACTCTTCGGCATCGGCGTATTTTAAGTGAGCTTGCTCCGGTTGGTGTTTCGTCGGCTGAGGTGTGCTGCTGTGCTCTAGGCGAGAGTGGTCAGCACCGACGTGCCTAGGGTTGAGCCCTTCAGACGGTCCCCATGAACACAGCCAGTTACACTGGTGTAACGGTAGCTGTGCTGGTGTTCTGCTGGGCTACGGCTGCAAACCGTAGGAAGGAATTGCATCTCTGTCCCATGCAGCTGTGCTGGCAGAAGCAGCTGTTTTAGGCTAGGCAGGAAAAGGTGACCAAGTTTTGTACCAACTGCAGCAATGAAATCAACCGTAAAAGCTAAATACAAAGCCACTTACAGGTCTACTTTCTAAGTTCTGATACCATCACGATGACATACAGTATTAAAATATTCTTGTGTTGTAATAGCACCCCCCCTTTTTATTTTTTTTTTATTTTTTTTTTTTTTGCATTGTGAAGAAAAATTTAAGCTAAGTGGATATGGTCTTTGTGTCTCCATTTCTAAGCCAGATATTTTCCATACTAGTTTCACAGTTCTCGGGAAAGGTTATATTTAACATGGAAGTGCTGTGTATGAAACCTTGTACTGGCAAATGATGGGAATTAATGTCAGAACTAAAAAGTAGTTAAAGTTCAGTAATGAGATGTTACCAGATTTGAGGCACATTATTAGTTTGGGTTACATTACTTCCACATGGTATAGTTCTGTGAAACTGTTCAGGAACAGATGCCATGGTAAATACAAAGCCATTTGATGGCAAGAAACCATTCTAAAGAGAAAAATGTGAATTGTTATCAGAAGATGATTATAATTTTTTTTTTTTTTTTAGAATGTGCTCAAAACCAAACTTAATTAATATGTGCACAATAGCTATTTTACATAGGAATTGAAAACAGCTATAGAGAAAAATCTAACTGATTTGAGAAACAAAGTTAGAATGAGAGAAAGGATAGAGAATAGATAACAGCACTAAAGCAACATACAGAGGAAAAAAAGGAACTAATTACTGGTGTTAATATCATACTGTGTACACACTGTAAAATTTTCCTTGACACTGGGTGGTGATTTAAGAAAATAGGAGACAAAGTTGACATGTCACATATTTTAAGATCTGTCCATGGACTATTTTTAATCTCGTTAGTAATTTTTAATAGAAATTTATCAGTTACTGATGGCATTTTCCAGGGTTCTTTTTAGTTACTGGCGGTAAATAAGGAGGAACGTGTCAGGTTTAAATGTGGCTGTTGGTTGGTTTTATGCTTGAGGAGGTGAAAACTGTGGGCTGTATTTGGAAGACTGGATGGAGGATCACTTGTGGAAATATGCAGTGGTGCGTGGAGGGGTCTGTGGGATGGTATGGGAAAATACATTGTTTGAGAGACGCTCTGGCCCGTAGTTACGGGAGTTGCACATTCGAGTAGAGAGGCTGTGTTAACATCTGTAACTGGTGCACGTGGGATTGCTGCTGGTGTGCTTTGTTCTGAAGGCTGTTGGGCCAACTCTTGCTTGCTGTAAAACTTTATTTATATTCACCTTGCCATATTTTGAAGCCTTTTTGCTTTGAGGCAGTGAGTTGGGAGCCTCGGGTAGTACCCTTCAGCTGAGCTATCGGTTCAGCTGCAGTGAATCCTGGTGGTGAAATATCTTTTTTTTTTTCTCTGGGTCTCTGCCTCTGATATTTTTCAGAACTCGGATGTTTATTCAGCTATTGCATGTGAACACCTTTTAGACATAAAATATGCTAGGTATTGGGTTTAAAACTGTTAGTGAAACACTGCTTTCTGTGAGCTGCAGAGCATAACTTGCTCTGGATTGCTATCTGCTTCTGTATTCTGGTGGGAGAAACACAAAATGGAAATGAATGTCTGGCACTGAAATTGTGCAGGAAACATCATACCTGCAAATGCATGCAATTTCCTGTCTAGCACCGGCACTTCTGATATTTTCACTGCACGTATAATGCACTCTTCAGCTGAGATTTTTGTGCAAGGCTGATAGCAGAAGGTTGTCATACAGCTCTTAAGTTTGGGGTTTATTTTAAATGGAGCTTGGGTTCCTATTGTGTCTGCAGAATGGTATTTCTGTTGTGAAGAGCATGAGTTTTACACGTGGACACTTCTGAAAATCTCTTAAATTATATGACTGCATTAAATCAATTTTTAAACTGATTAAACTGATGCCAGTTGCCATCTCTCTGTTTAAAGTCCTCTTCCTTGAGCTCCCTTTTTTCCTTTCTTCCCCTAGTTGAGTGAGAGCTCACTTAAGAAATGAATTTTCTTTATAGGAATTCAGTGTCCTCTAATTGACTACATACAAATTTGTGGGCAGGTACACACAGTGATTGTGTACTTTTTCAGTTACTTTGTGCAAGTGGAAGTAACAAAGCTTAGAGTAGTTGCAACAGTAAAGGATTTCTTTTTTGGCTTTTTTTTTTTTACTTGGTGGCATCTCATGTTTAGGCAACTCTGACTTCACTTGGTAATTAAACCTCATTTGTGAAAGACCTTTTCCCTGTTAATTTGATCCATTAAAGAAATGCTCTTTGAAGCTAGTAGTTAATCTTCCTATTTAAATGGCTGGGTTTTACTCAGATTGGTTACAGCTTCGATTTAAACAGCAGCTAAAAATAGCAAACTTATGCTGTACAGTTTAAATATCTATCTATAGTAGTAGCCTTTCTAGAAAGGAAATGCCTAGCAAGAAGGAGAGGAGACTGTGCTGCGTGGACAGCAGCAGCTGGCACCAACGTTGCACTTTTCCTTGAGTTTTGCCCATCACAAGATCAGGCAGCGCTCCAGCAAGCAGCACTTGATTCTCTTACTCCAGGATTAATTTTTAACGTAAGTGCTATGAGCTCGATTTGAGCAGCGTTTCAGCTGGTAATTAATAATTCACTGGTTGCGAAGTTTTGACTGTTTATGGACTGCTGCTAAGCGTGCTAAACCCCCGGCAAAAATCTAGAAGCTAGACAAAATACTTTGAAGAACATTAGGCTTTGAGAAAGAAAACACAAGGGAAAGGGCTGAAGTCGCAACTTGTGAGGTTAGCATGTATTTTCATCTCTCGCATTGTCCTTCTCTACGTGTCCTTTGTGATTCACACAAGCCTGATGAACTTGCAGGCTTGAAGCGCACAGCATTATTGCCAAAGCAGGGGGGGGTTTAACTTAAAAGTGTCTGAAAAGTGTCTGCAGTTGAAAAGGAAGCCGCGACCAAACTGTTGGCATCTAGGCAGATGGAAAGCAATTACTTCCAGTAATTCTCCCTTGAGTTTCCATTGTAGGAGGAACTTTCTGCAGGTGAAGGGATCTTGAATGAGTAGCTAACTAAGGAAAATCAGAGGTATAAAGGTGAATGTCTCTAAGGCAGCATAATTAATTGCTTTACCTTTGTCATTGAAATGTGTGGTCCAAGAAAGAGGACAATCTAGAATTTTTTTGTTGTTGTTTTTGTTGTTTTGTTTTTTTTTACCTCCACACTCAGTTTTCCACCAAGAGAAGTACTTTAGGCCTATCTTCAGTGAAAAATGTTTAATCAATCAGGTTATATAGCTAAAATATTTTTTCAATATTGTTAAAGGTCAGACTTATCATAATGGCTGTTTCCAGATAATACCTGTACATCAGGAGCCTCAAGCTTCTCAGACCAAGATATCCATGACTAGTGCAGGAACATCTGTTGTCACAGGGAAATTAAAAGTGAAGAAATCTGCAGGATGGGAAATATCAGATATTTCAGGCTACCCTTCTGAGGAACATGAGCTTATATTCACAGAAACAGATAGAACTATTTTATGTCCAGAATTTTTTTACTACTGTAATACCCATAAGTTAGTTTTCAGACCTTCATTACTATTATGTTGATTTATTAATGTTTCTCATTACATAGAAATAGTATTTCTGTGATCTAGTAGCCTGATTTTGCCACCAAAGAAGAAAACATAATCCTATTCTTAGCTCTTACAAAACTTACAATTCTGAAATTCAAGCTCCTAGTGCTTCCTTCTGCTGGCGGTGGCAAGAGGTAGGAGGAGAGGATGGTGGGGTTGGGATGGATGGAGGTGCCATACAGTTTTAGGGAGTTGGAAAAAATGAAGGTAATCGTAGAAGAGATTCTTATTGTCTTTATCACAGCTTATTAAACTTCTTTCGTGTTTCAAGGCATTCACACTTCCAGTGTCAGTCTTAATACTATTGTCGCTTGCGTGTTTCTGCACAAACTAAGCAGGTTCTTGGCAGTTGTGGGTAGAGGACAGAAAGCAGTTCTTTTGGGTATGTGTTTGAATACTTACATTGAGCCTGGTTTGTTATTTACTAGTCAGTATCAGCTCATTAGTTGCTTTCCTTTGATTTGTGGTACATCTCACAAGGTGTGTACTGATTAAAAAGTGCTTTTGCACAGACCTGCAGACGTAGCAACGTGAACTTGGCAGTGGCAGTACGTGACTTGTATGTGTAGTGAAATTTGAAAAAAGTAATTGCTCAACTGTTGGTAGTAAATAACCCAGTGGTTTATTTTCTGTGTTTTTCAACTAGTGACACTTAACCTCTTTATGACAACATTAAAAGATATGCAACTTTGAACTATAAAAGCAGTTTTTATAGACATATGTTTGTCTTACAACTTTCATGAAAGTCAATGGAAAAAGGGGATCCTACAGATCAATGCAACTTCCTTTTCTATCTCAGGTGTATGCAAAGTGAAGATAGGGTGCTTTCAGGAGACATAAATGTATAAAAAGAAAAATGGACAAGAATACTGTATGCTTTTATATTGTCCACTTAAAAACAAAAGCACATTTAACTGCAGTGACATAATTTCCTTGGGGACCACAGCAGCTTTGAGTTCTTGTTCAGATGTAACAAAAATTTGGAAGTCTTTGTCTCAAAATGCTTAGTTCAAAACTCATGTGACAGATGCGTGAGACAAACATGACCTGGTGTGGGTACTGCGCAAAGGAGAATTATCTGCGTTACCAACTGACGGAGAGTCTCGGTTGTTTCGGTGCTTGCTCTTTGTGAGCTGTCCTTTACTTCACGCGTCCTGCCGGAGGCGAGTCTTACAGAGGCAATGGAAGGAGAATGAGGCAACTTCTTTACAACTGGAGTTTTCCAGTATAGGAGAGACTATGGAAGGGGCTACAATGGAGCAGAGCTGGGAAAGGGACTTTTTGGGCTACCTGAAAAGCAGGATGCTTCATGCTGTATCAATATCCTTGTGTATCTGACCCATTAGGTGGGCTTTGTAAAGATGGTAAAAAGGGAGGAACTTGGAGAGTGTACACGATACTACAGGAGCATGGAGCTGGAAATAACTTACGCTGTAGTATTTTCAGTGGACTTAAGGGGTTAGGAAAGAGGAAGGAAACAGGATTTGGAGACTAGAGAGGCAGCAGTCAAGGTGTGAGATAAGCACTTCAGGAACAGTTCTGTGTATGTAGATTGTTTGAAGAACCGATCTTGTTGGAAGACTCTGTGGGTTTGAATTTAGTTCTGGCAGAGCCCAAGTGCAGCAGAACCCTATACACAGAATTACATTTACACTTTTAAACTGAGGTTTTGAATTATTCAACTTTGATAACTGGTTAATTCGCTACTGGGCAGCTTAGTTTTGAATTTAACTTGCACAGAGAACTGTTTCCTATATTAATCCCAGACTTTGTTTGTACAGGATTAGCTCGGAACGCAGAAAAGAGAAGTCAAGAGATGCAGCTCGCTGCCGAAGGAGCAAGGAATCAGAAGTATTCTACGAGCTTGCTCATCAGCTGCCCCTGCCCCACACCGTGAGCGCACACCTGGACAAGGCATCCATCATGAGACTGACCATCAGCTACCTGCGCATGAGAAAGCTGCTAGATGCAGGTAAGTGAATAACGTAGCAGAATCTGGAAAAGGGTCTGGGAGCATATCGAGGAAGATGCTATTGTTAAAACCTATCAGCAGTTAAAAATAAATTAATTGGTAGGCTTATTGGTTTTATGTATAAAAGCACAGAGGTTAAACCTCACTCTGATTTTCTGTGATTTGAGGTACCATTCACTAGAGCTTGAAGAATTGAATTGATCACTTATCTAAGTGAATTATACTGGTTTTGAACAGTCCTGCAAGATTGACTCCTTGCAGACTGGTGCCAGAAGTCATTCCTGACGGTAAGTGAAGAATGACTGCTGTTTAAGTAAACAAAAATGTGTGGCTGCTTGTAGGTGAGCTGGAGACAGAAGCCAAAATGGAGAAGGAACTGAACTGTTTCTACTTGAAAGCTCTTGATGGATTTGTCATGGTTCTGTCCGAAGATGGGGACATGATTTATATGTCTGAAAACGTGAACAAATGTATGGGACTCACTCAGGTAAAACACTGACACTTCCTAAGACTGTTTCAAATCTGTAAAAGTTGTTAACATTTCTGTATATGTAGTTAGACACCTGTATACCTCTTATTTTTTGCAGTTTGAGTTGACGGGGCACAGTGTATTTGATTTCACGCATCCATGTGACCATGAAGAGCTGAGAGAAATGCTTACGCACAGAAATGGTGAGAACAAAATAAAAAATCAATTTAATTTACTTATGGATAGTTCCTGTTGCCATTAGTACAGTTGGATATCTGCCAGAAAAAGTGTTGAGAGAACAAACCTTGCTTAAATCTCAAAATAAACCTTGTTCAGAGATACTAACAACAGAAATAACCAGAATGTTTTGGCAATATCTTAATTGTAGGAGAGATGAAACTTAGTACTCTTTAATCTAAAACTTGTTCTAGATAAATTGTCTAATTTATAGTCATTATTTTGATAAATGACTAGAATGGAGTTATGGAGGGTTGAAAGAATTAGCATGCCTACAGGAATAAAACTAGAGGTCGGCTGAATGAAAATGATCTTAAGTGATTACTGATATGGAAAAGTTGAAATGAGTGCATTTGTCTTGTCCTGTAAATGGAAGCCCAGACCAACGTAAAAGCAAATGGTTTCTTCTAGAAATCTGTGGTGATATACTTAAGGAACAAAAAAGATTCTATATTTAGGACACTGAAAAACTCGTAGGGGAAAACTTGGACAGCCCCCAAAAGGGCTTTGGGACTGATGTGTCTCTGCACCTTTTAATTGGTGCATGAAATTGGTATATTTTCACAGATCTCTGACTCTTTTCTCCATCCGAGGGAGCAGAACACCGCGTTCACATATTCTGTACACTTCTGAATTTAACAAATGCCCATGAGTTACTGCTTTTAAGTCTTCCAAAGGTTTGTTAATGACTATAAAGAGTTGGCAGCCTGTGCGCCTCCAAACAAACCTGCTTTACTCGGTTGTTAGTAGTCTAAAATCCGACCTCTCTAATTCCCATTCCAGCAAACAAGGGTTATATGGACTCTGAATCTAGATAGTGATAAACTACCAAGCCTGACCTCCGCTTTCATGTAGCGCTGTAAATCAGAAACCTTTTATGTTGTCACTCTATTTAATTCAGTGGACAAGACCAGATAAGGTATCATAGCATTAAGAGCCCCTACTTTGATTTTGTAAGCGTTTTCTAAACTTGGCTGCCCTTAGTATTGAAGTGTGTTTCTAAAGCTAGGTTAGACTTTCCCCCACCCCGCCATTTTGGAATACAGCAATGCATCGGGGCGGGTAGGGAAACAACTTCACTAAAGTAGTGTTAAAAAAAATGGTCTTGTTACAAAAGCTTATTCTTAAAAATATCATATTATTGAGTTTCATGCGAACCAACTCTAGCATGTCTAAATTGACCAGACTGGAGTAAGATGTCTGGAAAGCATTATTACAAAATCTGTTTGGCAAATGAAGTTGGCAGACAAAAGTCTAAATTACAGTAATAATAGTACATTTTTATATTTATTAGTATTCCCAGGTTGCATTCTACTGCAGCTCTTACATCAGTGGAATTATTTTGGTTTTGAATTGAGTATTAAATACTCCCCTTTGGGATTGTACAGGTGCAGATAAAAAAAAAAAAATCACTGGCAGAAGCTGAACTGTGTTGTGATTTTATGAAGTTGCTTTTTAAAGTTTAAAGCCGTGATTTTAAAAATAATGTCCAATACTGAATCGAAGTTGAGAAAGCTGCTCCATCTTTTACAATTGCTTCTTAAAGCAGAGCCTTAAGCATCAGGAGTTGGTAGCAATAACGTTTTGTGATCTTTAATTTCTAGATTGGTTTAACTCTTTTAAAAACATCCTGAATTAAATAAGTTTTGGCTGCTTCTCTCAGCTCTGCTTCTCCCCACCCTTCAATTGAGGATATTTTGATGCGGCATAAAGTAGGTTTGTCCCCGTTAGTCCTTGCCTCTGCTAGAAGCAATAGGCAAAGTAACATAGTGACTTTAATTTCATATTTACTATTGTCTCTGCAGGATGAGAGCAAATACTGTATAAACTTGTATCAGAAGTAAGCTTAGGTGTTCTAAACTTACGTGTACTGTATGCTCCTTAGCATACCTCAGCAAACTTGCTCTCTTCCACCACTCCTTATCCTAGGTGCTTTCTTTCCTTCTTCCATGCATAGCAAGCTTCTTACAGCTCTCCTGATAGGATCAGTTTGCATTTTCTTTGCCCAGAATAGCCTAGCTAAGTAATTGACTCTGAAAAGTTCTCCCCTGTAAAGGCAGAAACTTAACTTAAAACCTGCTGCTAGCAAGTAAGGCTAAAAAATTAGCGCTGCTAATAGTAATTTGTATTAGGATGTCTTGACATTTTTTTTTTTTTCCTCAAGAATGGTAAAAATGTGTTAAAAAACTTAATCCTTGTTTATTCTAACCGTGTAAATCACTGAGGAAATACTCAGATGCATGTAAACAGCAGTCGTTAATTCTAAATTGAAAAACTTAAAATACTGCAGTCCTGAAGGACACATTTGATCTGAACCTTCCCACACTGAGTTACCAATGCATTTCAATGGAAACCAACTCGACAGTACTCATTCTGCATATGCTTTTCTTGTCCTCTGTCACAATTTTAAAATATATCAAATTTTCAATCAGTCTCTTTTTCTCCCCACAACTTTTTCCTGAAATCTGGGAATGTGGAGTTGGCTACAAGTACGATACTGATCTTAAAACATTGAAACTTCAGTTTTTTGCCTACCTCACAGTAAAACTCATTCTGTAAAGTGTTCTTATCAAAAGTAGTTAACCTATCAGTCTTTTAAAATTTTTGAGGGGTCTTCCCCTAGTCTTAGACTTCTGTAACACGGTTGGGCTTTTTTAATGCCTTTAAAGATGATCCGAGAGCTTAAGAATTGGTTTATTATTTGTTTTTGCTAGGTCCTGTGAAAAAGGGCAAAGAGCAAAACACGGAGCGCAGCTTTTTTCTCAGAATGAAGTGTACACTGACTAGCAGGGGAAGAACAGTGAATATAAAGTCTGCTACGTGGAAGGTAACTAATGCAAAGGAATATTTATGTAGTTTGGCAGCTTCCTCTTCAGATGTCATAACTCACTATATTTCAACATTTTTACTTCATGTAACGAGCTTGAGTTTCACTAAATACTTAACTATTTTAATGATTGTAATTCAGTATGCTGAATTTTAATGCTGAATACATCATGGAGGTAACTGAAACAATGTTTTAAAATTAGTTTTTCAAAACTCTTCCAATGAATTCTTAATTTTAAATTAGAGGTCATTTACTTACTAGAAAGTATAATTACTAAATATGTTTGCTTAAAGCCTTCTCCTCTGAGGAAAAAGTACTTGACACCACTTATGCTGATACCTGATTTCTTTTGATTTGACACTGTAAATGTGACAGTTGAGGTCTTTCTGAAGGACTTCAATACCATTCTTTCTGAAGCTGCTGGCTATCCCTTTTGTAACAGTTGGAACAAAAAGAGCCCAGCCTGATAACTTTCTGCAGTGAATGCATTTTCTCCTCTGGACAAAACGTAACCTTTTAGTGTATCGAGTGGTATTATGGCGCACAATTCTCTTTTATAACTTAAATGTAGTTATTCTGGATCAAACAATTTCTTTCTTCTTTGTTGCCGTCTGTGAACAATTTCTACGTCAGAATGGTTAAAAAGAAAAAAAAAAAAAACCAAAAAATGCAACACTTGTCTTTTGAAGAATACATTTGATCTCCAACATCACTTCTGCAGAAGATCTAAAATGGAGGTTGCTACTATTACCGTAACTTTCACATTGAAATAGTAAGATACTTTCTGCTGAGGCAATTGCTTATCAATGTCATCATTAATGTAACTTTCAAAGAACAGTTCACAGAAATCAGACATGCGTAGCATTGCTTCAGCCAGCGCCCAAGAGGAAAGCATTGGCAGCCTGTGTACTCACCACAGTCCTCATAGCGTGAGGAGGAGAACTGCTGCTCTCCTTCAGCTGTCCACCTGAGAGCACTCCTGCCTTTGTGGTTGCTATCACATCTAGGGGTTGGGAGGAGAAGGACTTAGCTGTGGGCATGCTAATGGAAATACGATTGTGTTGTCTGACAAAGAACCCAGTCTCTTTTTAAAATGTTACTTTTCCATAGGTACTCCACTGCACTGGACACATTCGTGTATATGACACATGCGGAAATCAAACTCACTGTGGCTACAAAAAGCCCCCCATGACGTGTCTGGTGTTGATCTGTGAACCTATTCCTCATCCGTCAAACATTGAGGTCCCCTTGGACAGTAAAACGTTCCTCAGTCGTCACAGTCTTGATATGAAATTTTCCTATTGTGATGAAAGGTAATAGATATTGTACTTTAAAAAAAATAATTAATTTGGAGGGTTTGCAGGGTTGGTACATGTGGGCTAATGTTGGCCTTACACATTTATGTAGTCTTGCTTGTTAACTTGGTTCATCAGTGCAGTGGAATCGCCACTGGGAAGCTGTGGCTTTTACAAACTGATCAGGATGTTTTATTTAAAAGCCAGATTTTTAAATCTAAGGAGGGTATAGCGTTATTACTCTGGGACAAATCCTTTGCCTGCAGTTAATTGCCTGTTCAAAGTGATCTTTAGTATAGTGGCAGCAATTAAATTGAAATGAGAAGATACTTCTGGACGCTGAAAAAACAGGAAGGATTTTAAGTTTGTCAAAATGGTAGTGCATTTTGGTGCCTGAAAAGAATGTGTGTATAGTACCTGTCAGGTGCATTTTATTGCTACCATTTCCCGCCTCTCCCTTCCTTAGGAGATCAGTGTCTGCTTTCTCTAGTCTAGAAACCCCCCCAAAATTCAGCTGTCCTTTTAATGCAGTAGTACATCTGCTGTTGAAAATGAGATTTAGTGTTCTGGTACAAACCATGGATGTAGCCAAATGTATAAGACTGCTCTGGAAACTTAGCTTGACAGATTTGAAAAACAGAAGTAAAGGAAATTATTGGCCTGAGATATTTTTTTTTGTTATTTGGAGGGTTTTTTGCTTGGCTGGAGGTTTTTTGTGTTTTTAATTGGGTATTGTTTGTTACTACCTGTTTCCTTTTCTTTATAACAAAAACGAACTTCTAATTAGTTGCTGCAGTTAGATGCAAAGAAATGTTAGTGCAGGTTATTTTCTCTCCTCTGCAGTAACTTTACCTTTCTAGGACTGATGGTGTCACATAAAAGGTACTTATTTGGTCACATTCTGCATATAGAATAGGGCAAAATAAAAGCATTTCTCTGGCTAGCACTGCCCTCTGGAGGCTGAAGAAAATACTGTTTTCTTTAAAAGCTGGCAGTGATTGACAGTGGAAGAATAAACCCGATTCCTAATTTTTTAGTTGCAGTTTTAAAACTGTTGAAGCATATCTTTGTTATTTTATTAAATTCTTATATGTGTGTAAGCTGGATATTCTAGTCCGTAAGTAGCAAAAAAAAAAGGTTTAGAAAGCAGGGATTTACTTAATCCTGTCTACCACAGGACATGATTTTACTTCTTGTTGAATATTTATAAATCCAATGCCTGATGAAATTTCTCTTTTAAAGAAGCATAAAAAATAGCAATTTATTTCAAAATGAAAACTCCCGGTCAACCAAAATTGCTGCTGATGTGTATGGAAGTGACTTTAAGAATCTTTCTAGATGTCCAGATGCTCTAGTACTTGTGCTAGTCCATGTCTGCTTTTACTTAGCAATTTTTTCCCTTGTTTCAAAGAATTACAGAGTTGATGGGGTATGAACCAGAGGAACTCCTGGGTCGCTCAATCTACGAGTACTACCACGCGCTGGATTCTGATCATCTGACCAAAACACACCATGACAGTAAGTGAAAAGATGTATTTAAAGCCCTCCAACTACAAGAGATGAGATACAGCACCGGGGGAAAGCAGCAGCAGAACAAGGGCTTTCTTTTAATTGCAGCTAAGAGTCTGCAGTGAATACTTCTCTTAAACAGTTTCGGGGTTTTTTCTACCTGTAATTAAAGCTGGTGTCCTTTCTGCTTTTAGTGTTCACAAAAGGGCAGGTGACAACAGGACAGTACAGAATGCTTGCTAAACAAGGTGGCTATGTCTGGGTTGAAACTCAAGCAACTGTTATATACAACACTAAGAATTCTCAACCACAGTGCATAGTGTGCGTGAACTATGTGTTGAGGTAAGTTGAGTGGACATCGTTATTCTTTGTCATCATTTCTGCTGAAGACAAAGTCAGATTCTGATGGCACTACATCTTTTTTTCTTTTTTTTTTTTTTTTTTTTTTTTTTTTTTTTTGTAAGATACCACTATTTCTTTTACTTCTCAATGATTCCTGGGAGAGTGGTTGGTCTTTGCAGTTTGGCAAGCTGATGGCCTTGCTTCAGAATAAAAGTGGAAGACCTTGCTTGGCTCTTAGACCCTGGTCCCCAAAGGGTGGTCATTAGTGCTGATCCTTCTGATGATTATTGCCAGGTCTGTGGCAGCTGATGCACAAGTGCTGTATTACAAATAAGTTGTAATTACCTATCCTGCTCTTCTCTTCAGCAACACCATGGGATTTCAAAGTGTTAGGAAACCGGACAGATAA
>WHYT01017229.1:547651-562376 GCA_009806455.1 Tetrax tetrax | reverse complement strand
TTTTTTTTTTTTTTTTTTTTTTTTTTTTTTTTTTTCTTTCAACTTGCTGAGAATGCGATCCCCTGTTGAATACGTTATGATGTTACTATTTCCTACCAATTAAATTTTGCTTAGAATACTGCCAGTTCTAGGATTAGGAATTGTATTTGAAAAGAAAGCTTTTTTGATCTAGTGATGCCAGTAGGAAGATCTCTGCAGGCAAATGAGTGTAGGGCCAGCCTCTTCTGTAGTGCTGCGATGGAAGTCCTTGAGAAATTTTGTGCGTTCTAGACAGCTATCTCATCTTTGTCCACAGTCTGGAGCTGTTCATTTCACTAAGGACTTTTAGTCATGGAATCGGAGCAACAGTAGTGGTATCTTTCTTAATCCCATTTATCTTTCTTAGAATTCCCTTTTTAATTGAAAGCTCCAACTGAAGGCAGACTTGTTGACTATTTTTCTGCAATTGTTTAATAGTCCTAAATTAGTTTTTCAAAACATTAGTGAATGTACCAGTATCACTCTATCAACATGCTGCATGTTCATTTAAAACAAAGAAAAGTGTTTTAGGAAATACCTAACTTATTTTTTTCTTTCAATGCTTTCAGAAAAGCATGTTTATTTTTGTTACTTTTTTGATGGCACCACAATTAGTGTTTGCTTTGTCTGTTATATTTGGTGAAAGAATGAGTAAGAAAAAAGGAATTCTTAAAGTTCCTATCCTGGTAATTTTGTGGGGTATGTGCTTTTTTGTGGGTTTTTGGTTTGTTGCTTTTGTTTGGGTTTTTTGTTTATTTTATTATTTTTTTTTTTTAAACTTACAAAACTGAATTTATTCCTTTTAGCTGTTTTTAACAGTCATCTTACTCTCTGTCTGACAGTGGAATTGTCCAGAAGGACCTGATTTTTTCCCTTGGACAAACTGAGTGTATGCTGAAACCAGTGGAGTCTCCTGATATGAAAATTACCAAAATATTCAGCAAAGATGACCTGGATGATACAAACAACCTATTTGAAAAACTTAAACAGGAACCAGATGCTTTAACTGTGCTGGCCCCAGCTGCTGGAGACACAATTATCTCTCTAGATTTCAGCAGTAATGGTGGGTGCACGTTTAAATTGGAGAGTATGCTTATTAGTAAAGTTAGTATTTTACAGTAAATTTCGGAAAACAACCTCCCAGTATCACTTGCCTAGTGGTATTTTTGCAGCTGTTTAGATTTAATGAGGTCCGTAGACAGGCACAGTATTGTTACTTAGGTTGATGGTTTCTTTTAATTTTTATAGAGTCTGATGAACAACAATGTGATGAAGTTCCTTTGTATAACGATGTAATGCTCCCCTCATCCAGTGAGAAATTGCAGAATATAAATATGGCAATGTCCCCACTACCTGCCTCTGAAACTACAAAGCCACTCCGTAGCAATGCTGATCCTGCACTCAATAGAGAAGTTGTAACAAAGCTGGAACCAAACACAGAGCCACTCGAACTCTCTTTTACCATGCCTCAGGTGCAAGAGCAACCAACCAGCCCTTCTGATGCAAGTACCAGCCAAAGTTCACCTGAGGTTAGTTACAGAATTTGGATACGCTGTCATTAAAATGTATGTGCTGCTGGGGCTCGTGGAGCAAATCTGGTTAAGGATGCAGCCAAGACAGGAACTGAGAATTATTTTGATGTTGTGACTTAAGTTCATGCTGTGATTGGTGGAAAAAGATAAATTTGCATACTGAGAATGATCTTTTCATTAAAGTGAGTCTTGCAAATGCATGCAGTACCACCTGATAGAAACAAGAACTTGGGATTGGTCTTCCTAGAAAAGAATCATTCAGAGACAACTTCTCCAAACAGCAAATTAGTTGTAATAAGTTGCTGTGGAGGCTGCTTCCAGGTTCCACCTAATTGTGTGCTTCCCAAGCAGGGTGAAACTGAATGTATACTGATAAATGCGTTTTACTTTCCTGTTTTAGTTTTGTGCAACTATAGCTTGGACATAGTTTTTACATTAGAACACTTTTTCAGAGAATCTGTAGATACAATGCAAAATGATGTCATGACAGAAACTTAAAACTGTGCTCAAAATGTTTTCACAGCCCAGTAGTCCCAACAACTACTGCTTTGATGTGGATAATGATATAGCTAATGAATTCAAACTGGAATTGGTGGAGAAGCTCTTTGCAATAGATACAGAAGCAAAAAATCCATTCTCTACTCAGGTAATATACATCAACTTAAAATTCTGTATCATCTTAATACTTACTCTCCTTCCTCTTTTATGTAATACTTTTAATAAAATAAATTGCAAAAAAAAAATACTGTAAGGATTTGGTAGAAGGAAGAGCCTAAATGAAGCCATGAAGTTAGAGCTGCGATGTTCTTCCATATTTATAATTTCTACCTCTTATTTTTTCCAGGAAAGCGATCTAGATTTGGAGATGTTGGCTCCTTACATTCCAATGGATGACGACTTCCAGTTGCGATCCTTTGATCAGCTATCTCCGCTGGAAAGCAGTTCTTCCGGCTCTCAAAACGCAGCCACCATTACCATATTTCAGCAGACTCAGACACCATCAAGTACTGCTGATGAAATAAAACCAGCGACAGAACGTGTGGATGATGCAAAGACGCTAATTGTTCCTTCATCTCCTGTCCATGTAATCAATGAAACGAGTAGTGCCCCAGCGTCACCTTACAGTGGGAACAGGAGTCGAACTGCATCTCCAATCAGAGCAGGAAAAGGAACATTGGATCAGACGGAAAAATCTTGTCCGGGAGGGCCCAGTTTGCTAACGGTTACTCTGAGTAAAAGGTATTTTAAAAGCGAAGCCCTAGTAGCTGTTCAAGAAATTAGATGTAACACATTTTTGAATGCTGTAACTGTTGTATGTTGTCTTCACCATTCTACTTCAAAGTAGAAATTGATACGTTTAAATTTGGATATTTCAAACAAATTTCTTTTGATACAGTAAGCTTCCCTGAAGTTAATTTTGCAGTAGCTTTTACATAAACATCTTTGTAATAGGCAGCTACTGCATGCAAACCATGTTCATAATTTTGTTCTGCCTTGTATCTGACATGCGGCCTTTTTAAAAGAATGCAGTAGGCAGTTTACAAGTAGTTATACCCACACAGTATTTTGTCCACTTCATTATGAGGTAAGAGGCGACTGCAGTCTGTGTGCTACACGTATTGCTTTTAAAGCCAGCCCTATTTCATAATGATGGACTGTGGCATTTGTAGCAGATACTTATCATGATGGAAAATTCTACAAAGTCAAACATCAGACCTTTGATACATAGAAGCTTTATCTGTGTATAAAAATATTCAGAGTAGACTTTTCCTCACCCTTCCCTCCCTTCTTTCTGTTGGAAGTGAATTGCTGAACTTTTATGCTTTGTTTTTTGTTTTTTTTTTTTTTTTTTTTTTTTTTCTGCAAGACTTTTAAAATTTTTGTTATAACCATTCTGAGCTTCACAGCAAGATTAAAAGCTAACATTTGCTATGCTCGTAGACAATGATTGTTGAAATGATTCAATTATGAAAGAAAAGTAGTATAGTTCATAAGTGCAGTTCTGTGATATTGTATGTAAGTGTCCACAGAAGAAGAATGGCTTGAGGATAGTAGAAACGTCTTAACAGCCTGAATCAATTTTTCTTAGATCTACTGCAATGGATGAAGAACTAAATCCAAAGATGCTAGCTTTGCATAATGCTCAGAGAAAACGAAAAATGGAACATGATGGTTCACTTTTTCAGGCAGTTGGAATTGTGAGTTTTATTTTACAATTTTAAAATATTCACTTTTAACCTTGCAATTTCTGAAATGAGGCATCAGTGCAAACTCCTGAGTTTAGCTGTTGGTATGGAGTGGAATCTTGGCATCAGGGATAATTGCTCGATAGTGAAATTCCCAAATATATGCAGATACTCTGATTTTAGTTCTCTTTTACTGCCAGCTGTTTAAAAGTGCCCTCTATACTCAAGCACACTTCTTGATTAGGTAGAAGATGCTTTTTTGTGAACATGTATGTTCTTCAGTAGAATATGCACAAATGTAAGACATCACATTTAAGTTTATAATTGCCATATTTATTTCACTTTTGAATTCAGACTCAGTTTTCATATTTGTCAATGCAGGAGATAGTGTTGTTATGCTTCTTTCTATGCTTTCATTTTTCCATTTAGTCTGAGATTCCTTTATTTGATCAGATAACGAGACCATCTGAACCAGAAGAGAATAGAATTCATGTAACCTAGCAAACGTATATTACTACCACTTTCGTTGCATGCACACTCTCTCTAGTATTAGTGTGTGTGACTTTGAGTACCTCATCATCTTACCTAAAAGTTTCTTTTGAATAGCTATTCTTAGATTTGTGTCACTTTTGGGGCTATCCAGCTTGTTATTTTCTGGAAGGGTATTTTGTCTCCATGATCTTTGTCGCTTACTGTCAGTTCTTAATATTTTTGAAGTCTTGAGCTTTGTTATTACATACTGTTATCTCTCTTCTTGCCTTCATTGCAAATTCTCACTTCTCTTAAGTTTTTGCACCGTTAATTCTACAGCAATGTAGCCTTTGAGATTCTCTAGTGGTCCACCTCCTAGGTGTAGTCATCCATAGTGTCTTACAGTGCAGGATTATTTTTCTTCTGAAGTTATCAATTATTCCTGTATTAGCATTCTAGTTTGTGCATGAGACAATCACTGTATACTGTCTTTATCACTGCTCTCCTCTAGAAGAGCTGAGAAAGCTTTTATATGTCCTTTTTTTTTTTCTGAGACAAGCTTGATTTTTTTTTTTTAAATAATGATCATACTTATGTCTTTGTTTTCATTGCTAAAAGTTTTACACTTTCTTGCATGTTGTTCTGTTGCTTCTAGTAGCCCTGTAAGAATTCACAGCTGTGCCAGAAATGTTATTGCCTTCCATTGCCTCTTTTCTCATGCGATAGTGCTACAGCTGTCATAGTGTTGCTGATAAAATATTCAAAATAGCATGGGATGTCATTAAATACACAGAACACAAGTGGTTCTGTATTAACTGCTGTAATAGTGTACAGGCTTCTATGCTTAGTGCCTTTTTAATGCCTTTAGGTTCAAACTTCATCCTTTGCTAAATGTTTTTCTTTTTTCTGTACCTGACAAAAGTGTTACAAATATTTTGATGGTTTCTGCAGAGTCAGAAGCTGAATTTTCCATGTAGCTGGGTCTTACTGATGTTATTTCAAGCAAGTGCTTTTGTTGTTTAGCTTCTTTCTCCACAATGGATTTCTGAGAGGAAGAACTAGGCCTTGCATGCCCACTGAAGAAAAATGATGTTAAATCCAGGCTTATAATACATGGTGTTCTGGGATTGAGCAAAAATTTCCCATAACTTCTTAGCTGTAAGGAAGCGGCACTTACTTTGCAAAGAGTAAAAATGAGTGAAGACAAAACTAAAATACTGCTTTAGTTTTCTAGAAAACATAAGAATTAGACAAGGACAAGATGTGTTATAGTAGGATTATGAAATAATGAGCTGAATCAATACATTCGAAAAGATACAAGCTATACCTTTCTTGGTAGGAAGGGCTGTATTGCATTCACAGTTTAAAAAAAAAAAAAAAGAAACAACCAACAATGTAGGTGACTGACCTTACTATGAGATACAGCTTCCAAGTCCGAATTGTTTAAGTATTAATGACTATTACACAACTGTCCTCTTGACTTGCATGGATGCTTTATAACTTGAAAACATATTTCTTAACTATTTTAAGTGTTCAGGATAATGGCAGCGTTCTGAAATACCTTTTCCTCTTTCTTTGCAGCAGTTAGTGCTACTAACAAGACAAAACTTTGCGGATTCAACTACTTTAGCTAGCAAACTCAATACTAAGATGGCATTTTTTTCTTTCCATCCCATCTGCTTCAGTGGCAGCTTTTTCTTACTTATCCTAATTATATGAAGCCTTCAAAAGCTTTCTAATCTCTCTATCTTCTATGCTGCTGTCAAAACAGTATGCTAAGGAGCCACATCTGCAATAGAATGGCTTTAGGACTGTATTCCCCACAACACTTGGGTCAGATGGCTTGGTGGCAATAACTGGAGCGCAAGCAGAATGTACCTCTTTAAATTTAGAACCTAGTGAGGTTCCTGAATCTCCTGTCTACACTATTAATCTCAGTGCAGAAAACCATTAGAGACTTCAGTGAAAACCTGATGCTTACTCACACAAGAGCAGTGGTAATTAAATGGGTGTGTAGGTGTACATGCTAATCTTGAGCATGGTAACTGGTGATAACCAGGATTTAGTAATTGTTTTCTGTAAGGCAAGTAAGATCTGGAAATCTGATTCAGTTTTCTTTTAAGTAATTTTCAAGGCCAGTGTACTTGGAAATACATTTCTCCCTAAGTTCTGAATGAAGTCGACTTTAAATTGTAACAATGTCCACATTAGTAATTAGTGACAGGAGTTGTTAGTTTGAAGCGGGACGTGGAGGGCTAGAATGATACAGTATTCAATAAGATGATTTATTTTATTTCTTTCTAGGGATCTTTATTCCAGCAGACAGGTGACCGTGGAGGAAATGCATCACTTGCTTGGAAACGTGTAAAGGGATGCAAAACAAATGGCCATAATGGAGTGGAGCAAAAGACAATCATTCTACTATCAACTGGTCAGTATCCTCTTTTAATGTGCAGAGGGGAGTGGAGGGGGGCTGTGTGAAAGAACCGAGTGACAAAAACATACCCAAACCTACCTCCCCTGTGAACAACTCTGGAGGAAGTGTAAAGCATGGTGAATAAAGTGCACTTTTTTCCTTCCCCCCCCCTCTGTAGACATAGCAAGTAAACTTCTAGGGCAGTCGATGGATGAAAGTGGACTACCCCAACTCACGAGTTACGATTGCGAAGTAAATGCTCCCATACAAGGCAACAGAAACCTGCTACAGGGTGAAGAACTGCTCAGAGCTCTGGATCAAGTTAACTGAGCTTTCACAATACTTGTTCCTTTTTTGGACACTGGTGAATCATCACCTAAAGCAGTCTATTTATATTTTCTATATCTGATTTTAGAAGCCTGGCTACAGTACTGCACTAATTCAGTTAGTTCAGTTTTGATCCCCTTTCTACTTATTTTGACAGTCTTTTTAATATGTTCTTTATGTAACAGTAACTCAATCTATAGTGCATTTTTTAAATTCTTTGGTACATACACTTTTAAGTCCATTACATTTAAACCACACTTGCAATAGCAGCTTTGAAATATGCACCTGATCTAAAAAATGTATTTATTTTTTTGGCTGGGGAGTTGGTCACCAAAACTTAACATTAGTAAAAAGTCAACACAGGAGAAACTGGCAATACTTCCATCATGCTCTTCATAGGTAGTTGGAAGACTTGTGCTCTCTTACTCTTTATGTTCAAATTATAAATGGTTTCGGTTGGAAGGGACCTTAAAGATCATCTAGATGCAGCCCCCCTGCCATGAGCAGGGACATCTTCCACCAGACCAGGTCGCTCAAAGCCCTGTCCAGCCTGGCCTTGAACACTTCCAGGGATGGGGCATCCACAGCTTCTCTGGGCAACCTGTTCCAGTGCCTCACCACCCTCACAGCGAACAATTTCTTCTTTCTCTCTAATCAAATCCTACTCTCTTCCAGTTTAAAGCCATTACCCCTCGTCCTGTCACTACATGCCCTTGTCAAAAGTCCCTCCTCAGTTTTCTTGTAAGGTCCCCTTTAGGTACTGGAAGGCTGCTACAAGGTCTCCCTGGAGCCTTCTCTCTGTTCCAGGCTGAACAGCCCCAAATCTCTCAGCCTGTTCTCTTAAGAGAGGTGCTCCAGCCCACCGATCGTCTTCGTGGCCTCCTCTGGACTCTCTCTAAAAATAAGGTTTTTATTTTAGTAGGTTTTATAAGAAACAACAATGCTTTGCAGCAGTGCATTGTAGCCACAATCGCACAATATATTTTCTTAAAAAATACCAGCAGTTCCTCATGCAATATATTCTGCATTTATAAAAACTAGTTTTTAAGAAGAATCTTCTTTTGTTTGCCTATGAAATCATGTTTAAACCTGGATTATGTCATTATTTTAGTCACGTTGTAATATAAATTGTTCTTAAATGCTGTCTTATGCTTTTTACTTAAATGAGTGTGGTTAGTCAAAGGAAAGGCTTTATCTGGAAAGGGCTAGCAGCATTTTATTTGGATACGTTCTCAATTTAGAGAGAGTTTGATGTTCTTAAAGTAGTCACTTTGCCAGCTTAAAAAAAAAAATCCCTGCCTGTAGTTGTTGAAGTTAATGCTAATATTGTGTATGATCTTAAATCTAAATGTTCAGCTTACCCCGTGTGGTATAGGTGATATTTCAAGCAGATTGTAAAACATCTTGCATTGTTAGCAAAGTTTTATCTAGTACATCATTGAGTTGCTCAATATTTTGATGTTTTGGTTTTATGCACCTTGTTGCTATTAACATCCATATGTTTTCATGTAGATTTCAATAACTTGAATATATTTAGAAGCCTTTTTATTTAGAGATATATAGTTGTCACAAACATCTTATTTTCCTATATGTACTGTACAAAACCTCCATTCACTCATTCTTTTGCTCTTTGTGGTTGGATCTAACACTAACTGTATTGTTTTCTTACATCAATAAACTATATGTGGACCAGGCCCCCTTGGGGAGTGTGTTATCTGAGAGAAATGAGATAATTTATATTTTTGTTAGTGGTTATTGTTCATCCGTGTTCCCTTTTTAACTTAGAGTTGATTGGAAATCACTGCTTCCTTATTTTGATTGTAACATCTCCACATTAATTATTTGAGCCTATTCAGTACTGAAGTCTCCTAGACAGTGTTGTACTACTGCTCGCCAAAGATGTTAAATTTTTAAATCTGTTATCACACCAGTTAGCAAACTTGAAAGTGAGGAGACAGCACATTTGTGTTACTTTAGAGTGGAAAGATTTTTCCTTACAAACAGCTTACAGGTTTGTTTCTGGAAGCTTTATCAAGGTAACACTGGAAGGCAGGAAAACGTAAAATTCACAGGAATGATCAATTAAAGATGGATTTCTATCACAAAACTGCATGATTAAAAAATTAAGCTGGTACTTGATGATAAAACTTGTTCTACATTCTTGTGTTATTGACTTAGTAACTTTGAGTAGGTGACATCTCTCATTTTGCTGTCATAAAACACGATGCTACTGATACAATCTCGTAATGTGTAAATATGGTCAAGATATTCTGTGCATTCATCAAAGTATTTAAAAAAACTTATCTCAATGTAAGAAATCAAATGTAGAGTGTTGTAATAATTACTTTGCTTTTATTTTGGAAACTGGTTTCATTAGACTCTTGAGCCTTTTGAAATCGATATAATGGTACATAAGCGTAACCTGTTTCTAAAGTTAGTGTTTCACTGAAACGAGCACTTTTCAAACTGACACAACTGTATTAAACTAAATGGAGGTTATTAGCTGCCCACCCACAAAACCAAAAAAGCACTGGTAGCAGAAGATGGTTGCATACTTAAAGCTTGTGTAGAAGTTGTACAAAGAGAAGAGAAAGGGTGTAGGTGTGCTAAGCTAGAGTTGAAGCTTTGTGCAGAGAACATTTTGAATATCAGCACTTGCTACTGAATAGTAAAAGATTTGTAATGCAGCCTTTACATCTACAAAGCTTAAAAAGTTCTCTGGATAAAAGCAGCAGAGCTACTGCATACCTGCTGTGGGAGGTTTCTTGGATGGCATTCTTTCCACAGCATCTCCTTGCCTGTCAGCGGTTAAAAGGTTTGATAGTGAAGTTGCTGAAGGCTTAGGTGAAGCACCAGCTGTTAGGGGCATCCCTTACGCTTAGCTCTGCTTGGATTGACGTGATGCTTCTGTGGGACAGCGAGGAAGTCTTGTAGACGTGTGAAAGGTACCAGTGGATTCTGCTTTTCTTACTGCCTTGGCAAGCTCTGAGCTGGCCTGGTGGCTTATTTCTTTTCATCTCCCAAGAGAAATGCCATACCTTCCTGCTTGAGGTTGTTCTGCCACTCCCCCGACTTTACTTTGGAGGAGCCTGACCTGTTTGGATCTGTCAGTTCCTCTTCAGCGTACGTTAAGAGGGCAGTAAATTTTCATAGAGAGAAATCCATGTTAAAAAGAGGAAGAAAAGTGAGCTGGAGACACTGAAGAAGGATAGAAAAGTAACAGTAATTGCTGTGGTCCTGTAAGAGCTTTGCTACATGCAGATGCATGTTCACAAAATCTGGCAGTACAGCTTTCAGCTGCTTTGTTGGAGGGGAATGGCAGGGGGTTGTTTTGGTTTTTCCCCTCAGACTCTAGGAATACACAGTCTGATTCTAAACCTATTTTGGAGGACAAGGTTCTAAAATAGATTATTTAAAATATTTTCTTAGTGATTTTGAATAATTTATTTGCTGACTTGCTACCTTTTTAAAATGTTGAGGCACTACATTAGAGTGTTTATCCTTTGTGAGTAGCAAAGAAGAAATGGTAGGTAGAGACAGTGTTTCCTTCTGCACATGAAACCTGCTAGGTTATGTGGAAATGATAAACTGAGGAGAATAACAAAGCTTCCAGGAGGTTATCGGGACTACAGCAGTAGTTGAGCCATGCCTTCTTCATGGCATAGCACAATTGTTATTTTTACATATGAATTCTAATTGATGTTTTTATCAACACCAGTGATGGTTTTGTTAAAAGGTAAAGAAATTTTTAAACTAGTGTTTACGATGACATGATCCATTCCTTTACCTGAAAGCAGTTATGATCAGCTACAGCTGTACCTCCCAAAAAGTCATTTAAATCTGCTGTCCAGTAACTTGATCTCAGGTGTAATATATTGAGTAAACTAAGGTAGCCTGGAGTCCAAAGTACATTCCTCCCATGTAGTGTATGTTGATCTTGGAAAACCTTTGGGTGAAGTGGAAACAATTTACTATTAAGTTTCCTTTCCACACAATAAACACGCCCTAAGTAATTGTTGAATTAAAGAATCACAGATTAAGGCCAGAAAGAACAAGTAAAACTTTACACATAACCCTGGTGGCAGTTTAAAGACTTCAAAGCTTATTTTGGATGAATTGATCAGCTCTGCTTCCAATGAAATACAACTGTAGGAATAAAAAGCCTCCAATGATTACAGGTTAAACTACTGCATATTTAATAGTAATTTTTCATCATTTAAAAAGCTGTTTAATTAAACAGCTAAACAATGGTAGCTAAAGACAGAAACGGAGGCTGTTTCACCAGTTATCTGGTGGCAAGCTTTTTCCCTTTCCTTTGAAGGGTGCTGCAGAAGTCCCAGTACCCGACCAGTGTGAACCAGGCCCTAGCTGGACGTGCCCGAGGCCAACCAGCTGCTACTGAACAGAACACACATCTCACTGCACTTACGCACATTATTCAAACTGTAATTGTCCAGCATGAAAATTAACATTCCACAGGTCAGGAGTACTTTGTAGGAAGACCATTTTCATAGGAATTCACGTGAGTTGGGTGTCCAGCTTTCATTAAAAGTACCATCAGCAATTAGGCACTTGACTCCCTGGAAAGCTCCATTCTGGAGAACTGGGATTTTTGATCCAAATTCTAAAACTGAGTTGTAACTTTCTGCTTCCCTGTTTACCTTGAGCAAGGCCAGCCAAGTTACCAAAAAGTTAAGAGTTTGCTACTGGATTTATACAGTATGGTAGATTTTGTGAATAATAGCAGTATTCTCTCATGAAGAAGTGGTATATTTTAATGGAATTCTTTTTTGGAACCAAGTACAACGTATTGCAATTGATATTCCTCTTGAAACATTTTGACATACTTGTGACTGTATTTCTTTTTGATTGTGTAACGGTATAAAATCCAATAAAAGAGAGGGTTTGTTTCTAATTTGTGACATCTGTGATCTTTCTGTTCATCCGTTATCCCTGTTCCGAAAGATGGAGATGGCAAAACTTTGCAAAGTGAACAAAATAACCACTGCCCAGCATAACTAAGACTCCTCGCATATTTGAGGTTTGACTTACCCACAATTAAAGTCAGAAACTTTGACACTAGGCATGCGTGGTCTATTTTCCAACAGCATTTATCAATTCTGTCCTGCCCTTACAACTGACCCCTGTTCACCTCAGACATAATGGTTATCCCACCTGGATTAAGGAGACCACATGCATGAACAAAAGAGGTTAAGCACACAATTTAACAAGTCAGACACTGGGAAGGGTGTAGGCTTTCCTGTGAGAAAAGAGGAGAGAGCAACAGCTGTGGAGCCAGAGGGCCAGAGAACATCTATGATTTGAGTAAGCACATCAAGAGCACCCTTAGTAACAAAACAGAAACTGGTCTGGATCCAAGAGACGTCTCCAGGTTACTTCAGTTGCTCTACGTACGTGCAAATAATCTGACAAGAATTATTTAATCAATAGTTAAATCAATACCACTTCCTATTGCACAGATGAAAAATCTTGTGCAACATTTTTGCTTTGTTGAGAAGTCTGGATGCAGAAAGCATGTGCTGTCACAGTAGAATATGATCTTGTTATTTGGTGCTAGTGATACGTTTGTAGATAGAGAAGTTTGAATACACTATTGAATAAAATACATCCACGGTTTATTTTCTTAAAAATCCATGAAAACATGATATTACCATATTTTCATGTTTTCAATTTGAAAATGTATTCTAATACAATCATACAAGGTATTTAAAAAAAAAAAGTTGTCTTGTGCCACGTGCAACTGGAAAAACCCCTTGTTATTTATATCTGTACAGGATAAATGGCTTCTTAGCTTGCAACTTATAAGCTAGGAATTAATAGGGCAAACAGGACTTAATCCTTTTGTTTAGGAGTTAAATAAGAATACAATAAGATACAGTAACCAGCACACTCTTCCTTACATCATGCAATTATTTAAGTATTTTTTTTTTTTAGTTTGGAAAGCAGTCTATTAAGAATTAAAATGTACTAATGAATAATCTGACAGAGCACTAGATGAAAACACACAATTTATAAAGAGTATTAATTAGCCTAAAACCTGACACTGTATTTCATTGTATGTACCACAGAAGGGGAATTCTATAAAGAGATCCTGTTGCTTTTTTTTTATTCCTCTGCATTTTCATTCTTTAGACAAACTTTCTGCAAGGAAAAACTTAGCGCACATTAAAATACGGACACCACAGCCTCATCCTCACTACTTCTTACATCATCTTACCCAATGAAACTGTCATGATATACAGCCCCATCTGCCTCAGGAAAAAAAAAAAAATTCCATCTAGAGTTTTTTAAAACACCATCTCAGAAATCCCAACACTCACTGCACACTTAAAATACAAAAATCGGAAAACACACTCAAGCTTTACAAATTCTGCATCGTTCCAGAGCCGAGCTCCTCTGCTCCATTTAAACGAGGGGATAACTCCGGCAGCTAAGTAGGAGTTGGGCTCTAAATAATGACAAACTCGCTCGGTGACGTGTCGATTATTAACTCGCTTGTATTTCGAATCCGTAAGTCCAATGTGGGGGGAGAGTACATTACAACTGTTTTCCCAACAGCATTGGCATTCTGTTTCAAAATCAGTGCAATCTCTTGAAGACAGGTGCACGTACTGGGTGAACGGGGTCACTGCCCTATGCCTTTGAACATGAATCCAAACGATAGAGCAAAATGTCTTTTCAGATAAATAAATAAAAAAAAGCCAAACCAAACCCAGCAGGTGCAGCTCCCCCTCTGCAGCTGCTAAAACCTGCCCAGTTCACGTGTAACAGCTCCGCTAATGGTTCTGTTCCTATAATCAATAGAAGGGGAAATCAGTGGTGCTTAAACGCAACAGCTGTTCACCTGATGGCCATTCACTTCCTACTCCCTTCTAAAGCCAGCTAAAGGCTGGGTTCCAGCAACCTTTTGGGAAAGATAATAAATACGGAAAGATGCTTTCGTGCCTGAAGCCGTGTGGAAGCTGACAGCTTGAGGTGCCTGGCTTTTAAGGAGCGACCTTCGGATCAATTAGTCGATGCTAACGGTGAATGGGAGAACATCACAGTGGCAGAGGCAGCAGAATTTAAACTTCATTCTGCAGTACGTGATTATTTTTAAAAGCAAAACGTGAATCTTTAACCTGACCACGGTGCGAAACTCCCGCGGGTTCAAGCATCCTCCTAAAGGCATCGCACAGCCAGCCCATGGTATTCGCCGCTTGTTCTTCACGCATTTTTTCATCCGTTAAGGTTCCCCAGGGCAAAGCCAGGCTCCCACAAGCCCAGCTCGCAGCCCCCCCTCCCCGCCCTCTGTCCCCCCAGGGCTGCAGAAGCATCCAGGCGCTCTCCCACCCCGCTCCCCACCGCAGGTGCTGCCGCCGCTGCCCAGCTCCGCTCCCGCAAAACCGCAGCCCGTCCCCGGCCAAACCCTTCCCCGCCGAGGCTATTCCCGTCCAATTCCGGGATCGGAGCCCCATTCCCTAAAACCCCTCCTGGGAATTGCCAGTAGCCTGCAAGACTTCTCGGGGAAGACAGCACCCAAAAAGCGGCTCCCCCGCTAAACGCCTTGCGACCGCCCCGCGCCGGCGCTGCCCGCTCGCCCGCCTCCCCCGGTGCCGCAGGTCCGTACTCACTCGGGGTTCGCCCTCGCTCCGCTCCTCCCGTCCCCAACCGCCTCGGCAGCCGCTCGCCCCGACGTGCGCCGGGCGGGAGAGGCCCCCGCCGCCCAGCGAGGCCGCGCCCACCCACCACTACGTGCGGTTCGGCAGCCGCGG
>WHYT01017229.1:532795-547601 GCA_009806455.1 Tetrax tetrax | reverse complement strand
CCGCGGGGCGGACAGGCGGAGGCGCGCTCCCGCGGCCTCGCCTCACCCCGCCCCGGGCTGGCCGGGCCGGGCCGCACCTCCCGGCAACGGGGGCGCGCATGCGCGGGGAAGCCGCGCAGGCGGCTGGGAGCGGGGGGCCGGTTGCGGAGCGGCGGCGGCGGCGGCGGGATGAGCGGGGTGGGCGGGCTGCAGGCCGACTGCGAGGAGCTGCTCGGCGCCTTCCAGGAGGCCGACACCGTCCGCTTCGAACGCTTCACCGAGCTGTGGCGGGAGCGCCGCTTCCACACCATCTTCTAGTGAGTGGGGGGCCCCGGCAGGCCCACCGCGCCCCGCCGCCAGCCGCCCTCGGCGGCACCGGCCGCCCCTTTGGCCGGTCCCCGCCTCGAGGAGCCGGCCTTCCTCCTCCCAAAGGCCGCAGCTCCCCGCTGCTGCCCCTCGGTAGCGCGGGGAGCCTTGGAGGGGGGTGCCGGTGAGCCGTGTTTCCCTTCAGGCGCGGCTTTTGCGAAAGGTTTGCGTGGCCGGTGTGCGGGTGAATGCAGGGAAGCACCGGTCCCCGTGTGGGTTATTAGTTCGATTTATTTTAGTAGCGCATGTGATTCAAACACTGATGCTTCAGGGAGTTTGATGCAATGCTCACGATATGAGATTAAAAATATGATTGCAGGGTATTTCATTTTTCACATTACATCTAATTTAATACAAGGAGTTGCGTGCAGTGTTTTGTGAGAGCCTAAGGTCTGGCTGAATTTGAACACTTCCCAGAACTTTAGCCCTATGGTAATATCTTTTAAAGTACCTAGAGCTTGTTCCTGCGTTATGGATTTTCTAGAGCTTACACTTTCATAATTACTTGCTTTAACATGCTTCCTTTTTAGTGGCAAAATAAGAGCTTTGGAGAGGAACAAGCTCACAAAGAAGACTTTAGAACTGGCACAACAATACTTCTTGCCCCCATATGCTTTCCAGATTCGAGTTGGTGCTCTGTACCTTTTGTATGGGCTCTACAATACACAGCTTTGCCAACCAAAACAAAAGGTAATTATGCTTGAGGTTTTATTCTCAGCAGATACTAGATGTAAGGTGTATGGTATACCTCTTTGTACTTTGCCGTCATAAATGGGCAAGGCATTTACTCTCACTTTCTTAAAGTAAAAATATTTAGAACCAGATGGTCCCTTTGGAAAAGGTAGCCTTTCAAATGCCTTGGGGTTTGAGAACTTATGTGGTGGTGACTCAAATATTGTTTATGCCTCCCAAATTGTAGATGTGGTCTCAGAAATCTTATTTGCTGAATAGGAAGCTCTTCTCTGTTCAAAAATGAAAAGAACTAGCTTTCAAAATAGGAACAGAGATTGTGCTTATCAGCTGTAGGGTGAACTCCATTACAACCTCAGTGGTTCCTTAGAATTTCAACAGAATGAAGACTGGCTGAAGTATTTCCAGTTCCTGTTGGCCTGAAGTGAAATTGGTAAATAGGCTGAAAGGGTGAATGGCTGAATGACATGCCTCCTTGCTGCTTTTGGGACAGGGATCCAGTATATAAAGGAGCTGGAAACTCAGCATAGGAAGTGATTTACTTGGAATCTGTGTGATGTGTTGTGTGCATATGCACAATTGAGTCCAAATTCCTTAAATAATAAACTGAAGTTTAGTCTACAATGATGCCATTACGTCTCATATCTTGACCTTAGAGAAGTCAGTACCTTTTATGGAAATGAATTTAGGCAATTTTAAAACCCCTGTTCTATAGCAGCTGTTAGAGAGTGCAGGAGTTATCAAAGAAGCTAACTTACATAGAGAGAAAATTAAGCAGGCAGAGTAGATGTGGGAGGAGCAAAGGGAGAGAGACTTTTATGAGCATTTCACTGGCAGCAGGTCATGGTATGAGTGTTGTTTCCTCATCATCTAGGGAATGGCAGCCTCCTAGGTGCATATTGTTTTTCAGACGCGTCAGAGTGTGAAGAATGAACTTTTTCAAATGTCAGAAAGGACTTGTGTTCCATGTCACTGTCAAACCAAGCTGCAGTGAGAATATTTCACACAAAAGTGTAATAAATTCATTTTTATTTGTTGGAATATGCAGGTGGGTATGACAATATACAGCTGTTCTATTGCAGATCAGAATCGCACTCAAGGATTGGCCTGAAATCCAGAGATTTCAACAGGATCTGATAGACTCCCAGCATTATGACGCAGCGTACATCTTTAGGACACTGCGACTTGCCAGAGCATTCCATTTCACAGCAATGCCAAAGCTAGTGAGTTCCTACATTTATGGTTTTCCATTTTTAATAAAATATCTCCAACTTTCAATGGCTGACAATTCAACATCACTCATGTAGTTAGTTTAGCTTTGAGGCTGTGTTGAAATGTAATATATCTTGCTTTATGCAGCTAGGTATGCGACGTAAAGCTTCAAAGACGTTTGAAAGTCGCATGCCTCTCACCTGAAAATATTTTTTCAGTATCTAATGGTCTTATTAGGTTTGAGATGTCTTATTGCTTGTGGAAATGAGTCTGGGTACTGGATTAAATTCTTGACTACGGAATAATAAGGTGCTGACTCTGAGCACTTGACAGTAAAGCTGCATGTTATTGTTGATGAGATAGTTTTATGCCTTTCAGCATTTCTTGATGGTTGGATATTCAGTAAGAATTTTCAAGAGAAGGTGCCATTTTAAGTTTGCTTTTAGGTTACCAAGCGTTGTCTCTTGCTTTAGCTAAACTACCGAACTAAGAAGAAGATTCAGGAAAACGAATCTAAAGAAGAATTTAAGGAGCCAAGTAGCAGAGTAAACAGCCTCATCACTAATGATGTATTGGAGGTATAGTAACTTTTAAACTACAGATTAACCACTTGTTTTGTTTTGGTTTTTTTTCTTCTGTTGTCCAAGAGCTATAACTTATCTAATTAGCACAGTCTTGTCCTTCTTAAGTCTTCTTAGAGAATGCAAACTACCGTAATAGTCTGTGCCAGCAATTTTACAGAGCACTTGGAAACATAGAATCATAAAATTGCTAGGGTTGGAAGGGGCCTTTAAAGGCCATCCAGTCCAACCCCCCCTTCAAGGAGCAGGGACATCTCCACCTGGATCAGGTTGCTCAGAGCCTCAACCAACCTGGCCTTGAAGGTTGTCTCATCGGGTCCCATGTACTTGTGCACCTTCAGGTTCCTTAGATGTTCCCAAACCTGCTCTTCCGCTACAGTTCTTCATTCTCCCACTCCCTGCTTTTGCCTTCCGCAACTTGGGTGACGTGGCTATGGCATTTATTTTGACATGACATTTATTTTGGAAGAATTATGGTACCTTTTTCAATACTGAAATATGCTCTAATATTTTGTAGTTTTGCCTCAGTCAGATGTAAAAGGAGAAGGGTATAAATGGTTAACTGTCACTTAGGCGGAGGAAAATGGACAATGGCGAGGGGAAACATGTTTGTTTTGATATGGCTGCAGATTGCAGCTGGAGCTTTGATACTTGTAATATGGTTTTACTTTCCTGCAAGTTTATAACCTTCTCTAACCTTTTAAAACTTAGTTTTGTTTAATATGTAATGCATTTTATTAAAAATGGAGTAATTCAAGATGGGTATAGGTTCTTATATTAATCATAGAATTTGGGCTGGAAGTGACCTTTAAAGGTCATCCAGTCCAACCTTGGATAATATTGCTCATTGTGACTCAGTAACAGATCTTTGTTTACAGGTTTTTCCAGTTACTGCTAGGGAATGTGTATCGTCAGTAAGACTGACTACAGTGGTACAAAAATCAGTAATCTGTGAAATGGCAGGGTAAGAAGACCTGCGTCCTCAAAAGGAGGAAGTAAAATGTATTCTCCAAAGAGATGAAAATAGGCCACCATATCAGAATGAGATCTCTCTGCACACTGATGCTGAGTATCACTGAGCCTTCCTTCTTAGTTTAAGTAATGCAAAATACTTTTTCTTCTTTGCTTATTTGGTGGATTGATGGGACAGTGCTAGGTAGCAGTATTGCTAGCTCCCTAAAACTGATCTGATCTCAACAGAATCTGTTTCTAACACTCCTGCTAGTTCCATGGTCTCCTTAGAGTGGTTTATATAACCCTAGTTTTATTAATTGAGGACTAATATTACTTTACTGCTGTTTTGTTTGTTTTTTTTCCTCTGAAAATAGTATCTTTTTTATTTTAGGAACTAATGAATATTCATGACCACTATCAGAAAATGAAATGTGTCATTTCAGCTGACAAATCCCAGCCAGACAAGGCACTGAGCTTGATAAAAGATGAATTTGTAGTTACTCTTAAAGACATCACTTTAGAACATCAGCAATGGCAGCAGAACAGAATGGTAGGTAATATCAATTATTGTGGCAACTTAACAGATTATGTGCACATCTAGTAACTGTCCTTCTTAGTGTAATAATTACCTCTGAACGTACTTTGTAAATCTCAGACTTAAATAGAAAGAACTGTAACACCGAAGACATGGAATGAGTAAAACCCTAGGCAGAGTTATGGTATGAGGGGGAAGGACATGAACTTGAATGTGGTACTGCTTATATGTAACAGAAATGATTGCCGAGAGGTAAGCCCTGGAAGATGTGACTTATGGACAGCATTAGAATGACCATGTGAAATACCTCTGTAACATTTATTCTTAGAATCATAGAATAATTATGGTTGGAAAAGACCTCTAAGATCATCAAGTCCAACCATCAAGATAACACCACCATGCCTACTAAACCATGTCCTGAAGTGCCACATCTACATGTTCATGACTTCACCACTTCCCTGGGCGGCCTGTTCCAATGCTTGACCACTCTTTCAGTACAGAAGTTTTTGCTAATATCCAACCTAAACTTCCCCTGACACAACTTGAGGCCATTTCCTCTCATCATCCAGCTTGATACCTGGGAAAAGAGACCGACACCCACCTCACTACGGCCTCCTTTCAGGCAGTTGTAGAGAGCAGTGAGGTCTCCCCTCAGCCTCCTCTTCTCCAGACTAAACAATCCCAGTTCCCTCACCTGCTCCTTATTATGCAGATGTGCATAATCTCCTTGTGCTCCAGACCCCTCACCAGCTTTGTTGCCCTTCTCTGGATGGGCTCCAGTAACTCAAATGTCTTTCTCATACTGAGGGGCCCAAAACTGAACACAATATTTGAGGTGTAGTCTCACCAGTGCTGAACACAGGGGCACGATCACTGCCCTACTCCTGCTGGCCACACTGTTCCTGATACAAGCCAGGGTACTGTTGGCCTTCTTGGCCACCTGGGCACACAGCTGGTCCATGTTCAGCCAGCTGTCTGCCAGCACCATTAGGTCTTTTTCTGCTGGGCAGCTTTCCAGCCACTCTTCCCCAAGCCTGTAGCATCGCATGGGGTTGTTGTGACCCAAGTTCAGGACCCACACAGTTGGGTCTGTTGAACCTCATACAGTTCACTGCAGCCCATCCATCCAGCCTGTCCAGGTCTCTCTGCAGAGCCTTCCTCCCCTTGAGCAGATCGATGCTCCCACCCAGTTTGGTGTCATCTGCAAACTTCCTGAGGGAGTAATGCTCTTGGATCAAGGAAAGGCCGTAGTGTAAGATCAATGCAGGAAATTGACAAATGTGTAAATATTTGTTTTGTTTTTCACAGTTCTTGGATATTAGCAGCCTTGTATATGATAGACATTTTTTTTTTCAGAAATTATTCCTAAATGCTAAAGTAACTAATGAAGTATCAAACAAAAAGGAAGAAGAGACTTCACTAGGATCAGAGGTGAGAAAAATGAACTAGTTTGCTACATTGCACAGGCTAAATCTGCTAGTTTTTTACTTTAGATCACAGGCTAAGCAGTCTATGTTAAGGCTTGATAGTGTCAAGGGAATAGGCAGTGGGGTTGCTTGTTTTTTTATCTGTTTTTGTTGTGAAATCACATAGTTTTCTGTTAAGCTATGAGCATTGACTGCTGTGATAGCTCTTATGCTCGTAATAAAAATGCTCATTCAGGTAAGGAGGCGAAAGAGCTGTATTTTTTTGGCCAGACTCCCTTATGGTTCCTCCTGGAGTTTCAACTAAATGCAGTATCCATTTTATTTTTATGCTACAAAATTATCTCATGTTGTACTTATCTGCTTATTTCAACTTCGAATTTCAGTAAGAGGTGAAGTTTCAAATTTGATTTTTGTCTCTTGGGCTCTGTAACAGTGAAGGCAACCAAAATTATGGCCTGCCTTTTTAATGAAATTTGAACTGGTTTTTTTTTTTTTCTTTAAGTAACAGTTTGGCAGCGTTCTCGTTATATAGAACTAATGCTAGTAAAAGAATTACAGCTGTAGTGAGATATTGCTCAAGTGAATGTCTGGTGTGATACTATAATAGAATATGAAAACTTCCTGACTGATCTCTTTGTTTCTTTGCAGGGTTCTGAAAGAGCAAATGCACTGGCTAGAATCAAATACAGGTCTTACTCTGCAGTTGTTGAGGTAGGTATAGACTTTTATGATAACTGATGTACTTATTTTTAAAGAACAATTTTAAGTACCAGTTTAATGTAGGTGCCGTTTCAGAAAGGAATGAGTTAAAATTGCACTCTGTAATTCAACCTTTAAATACTCTAGTTTTTCTAACACGTAGGGGAAACCTGAAGCACTTATTATTCTTGTTAGATTTGTGGAAACAGTGCAGATACGGTCTACGCTTGGGAGATTTTAATTTACAAGGTATCTTTTAATGTCTATGCTCCATTTAAATAGATGGAATCAAAATACTTGTGAGTTTAATTGCTCAAATTCTTTGAAGCTTAGGCACTGGAATCTCTGAAGAAGCTTGTGAAAGTGGAACTCGTGGGTTTAAAGTCATTTGGAAGTTCTTGAAAACGTTGTTCCAATAACTGTCACTTTAAAAATGTTGTTGATTTGACTTTATTTGTGGCAGGCCTATGAGAAACATCGCGACTTTCCTTGTTTATTAAAATCTCTTACTGAAAAATCTATTATTCAATGAAACAGAGCTCTGGAATGTACAGCAGTGAATATGCAGTGATACTGTTTTCTAGGCACCTAAGCAAAATATGAAATAAGGAGACTTTATGGTGCAGCGGTTCTCGGAAGTGTTCCTTTTGTTGCACATAGCAGTGCGCACCATAGTGTAGGTTGATACCAACAGAGAATGGTTTGAAAATAAATTAATGTTTCATTACCTGAATTTCAAGTGATACACACATTAAATCTTAGAAGAGTGTTGTCCTGTTAAAACTGAAGAATAGTAATTAGTGGAAATTCATCCTACCTTGCTTCCATCCCTACTCCACCCTGGCAGGGAGGTTGGTGCTCTGGTCCTTGCTGACTTGTAAAGTACTGGGTGACATACAGTAATGTCTGGCTGGAGAAGTTTAGCTTTTTTGTATCGTTCATATGTACATTTGGGTTCTAGGCTTCCAAATCCAGAAGACATCGTCAGGTAAAATTAGAATCTTCTGAATCGGGATCGCATTCTGGGAAATCTCCAAGCCGGAGTAAAAAAAACAGTAGGAGACCCCAGCCAGCAAGGAGAAGAGATTCTTTGGAAATTGAAGGTATTTCTCCGTTGCATACATGAACGTGCGATTATTGTATTGTAACAGTTTTACATTTGTTTAGTTTATAGGTAGACTTAACTTTTCGCTTCTTGACAGGAGAATGTTTTATGTAACTGACTTGTTTTTTGTGGTTCTGTTCTGTAATTCTATTTTATTTCTCCTGAGCATTACCATTTTAGCTAGGAATAAAACCAATTTTAAGGAGCAAGCTTTTAAAATAGGTACAGGGTACTTATGTCCAGTCTTCGGGACCTTTTTTTTTACTTTGAAATGCACCCTGCAAGGAAATGCTTTTAACTGCTCGTACTTGAAATGGTTTTGGTTTTTCTGTACTGGTATAACAAGCATGGGTACGTCCCTCTATGCACTCAGTGAAGGCCCTTGCTTAACATAGTCAGAAGACTTCAAATTTTGAGAAGCAATATTATGGAATATTAAATACAAATGCCTGTGATCTCCCCTTGAATGCTGTGCAGAGGATAGAATTCTGTGGATGTCAAGAACGGCTGCCTACAGAGCGAAAATGCCTATAGAGAGAATAAGTTCCAAACTCTGCTTTCTTACTTGTTTAGCTTCTGCTAGAAAAATGTTACTGAGAAAATTCATCCCTCTTCAGAGGCAGTGTTGCCTTTGCTTTGCTTTAAAACAGTAGATGAAGTGTTGAAGAGGAATAAGGGTCTTTTGAGTTATCTCTGAACGGGGCTGGTCATTAATATGCTTTAAACTTGTGGTGTTAATTACTTGTTATTGCAGGTTTCTTTAGTAAGACATATGGAGGTACTGTGAAATGTAGGTGATTCTCTACAGCCTTTGACTAGAAAGTCAAGAGAGCAGCAAGCGAACAATCTTTTAACTGTTGGACCTGAGATATAGAAGGAAAAAAGAAGCTGACGTTTTTTCTAAAAATCTGTCTGCAGGTGAAATGGAAGTGGCAAAGGAAACTGTTACTCGGCATATTGGGATGCCTGTAATCACAGAAGAGAACTCAGATGAAGAAGGTACAATGATTGAAATTCTAACAAACCAGTGGCTTGTTTTATAATAGCTCTCTACTGTGCTGTGTTTTTCTGAAACTAAAGCTGATATTTTGGACATGTGTTGCTGCCTTGTAAAAGCTAGATTAGTCTTCAGTCTGTAAATTGTTGCATGAAAATTGAAGCTTTGGTTTCAATCTTTGTTACAAGCACACACCTGGTGGCAAAATCCTGCGAGTTGTGTTTTACTACATAATTTTATTATAGTGTGTTCAGAGTTAAAACTGGTCAAGTTCTATAATACAAATCTGACTTGAAGAGTTCCGCTGTGTAAGGAAAAGTTGGGGGGTTTTGGGTCATTCTCCCACTGACGTAAGATACTGTTCCAGTCGCTCTCGTTACTTATGTAACCTGCACTCCATGTCGGAATGGCTCTTGCTGCCTTCACCTTTGTGGAAGTGAGGGAACAAAAGTTTCCCTTCAAGCCTTAGTTTCAGCTGGGCAATGCTTCCAGGATGGTAAAGCAGATTTCTTAAAGGTGATGGTGGAGCTGCTCTTAAGAAGCATCAAATGCACGTAGTACAAATTGTGATGTTAGCTGATCTTGAACTGCTTGGCAGCTCAGAAGCTTCAGGGTCTGTTCTCAGTATTGCTCAGGGAGAACATAAGCACCATGGGATAGACACTGTACAAAGGAAAATGTATCCTTTTTATCTTAAGGTACCTTATTTAGCTGTTCTCTGGGAAGAGACCAGGATATTGCTTTGCTGCCATGTCTCAAACACTGGTAGTGTTCCTGGGAGAGGAGCTGCCCAGCTAAAGGCATGATTTCCACTGCCACTTCCAGCTAGTCTAAGACTATGATGGGTCTTCCCTACACGGTGGAAGGCAGACTTGATAGACCAGAGGTACTAGTTCTTAGCCTGAAAGAGTAGGATTTAATTAGGTTACTTTAAAGGGGGAGCAAAGGGTTAAGTACAACTTCTGAAAAGCTTTAATGACATAGATGAGTGTGAGGAGTATATCTTTTGGAGTTAAGTTACAATCCAAAATTGTACGTAATGGAAGGATGTTTCCTACAAGGGAGCATAATAACTATTAAGATACATTTGTAGTGAAGTAGCACATTTGTATGTGCTCTTTTTTAAAGCAAAACAGCATCTTGTGGTACTGCAATGAGATTATATTCTTTAATCACCTTAGTTGTAGGTAATGTGAATTCATTCAGTGGTCAGATTGAAGGCACAATGGTGCATTTAATATTGTACTTTACTTACTTTTCCTTCAAGTTGTTGTGGACAAAAAGTTTCTTTCTAAATCAGGAACACTCTCCGTATCTCAGAACTTGCCAGCAAATTCTTAAGCATTGAAAATACCTGTAAGCAATCTCTTCAAGTATTTTGTGCTTAATTTTGTGAATATTCCATTTGTCAAATTCTCAATGGACTCTTAAAGGTGTTCACGAGGAGCAGAAAGTTCTCAAGATTGAATAAGTACAGTATGTTGTTCATCAACGGAATGTTAATTGATATTTTGAATGATAGTGTGCTGTAAAATCTAGAATTTATTTTTTTTTTTAAATTTAAAACCATGGGGAGAGGGATCGGGAGGGGATCTCAAGAGCTCATCTCATTCATTTCCTTTGCTGTGCAGAATTAATTCTACCTTAATGATTCCCATGAGGGAAGATAGATTGAAAAATCTCTATTTCCTTTCAGAAGTATCTCTCCCCAAGAAGAAAAGAAGATGTTAGAGAATCCAGTTGGGGAAGCATTAATGTGAATTTTAATGACAAAATGTAAATGTCAGACGTGACACAAAGTGCTTGTTCTGGATGCCTTCGAATGTGCAACAGGAACTGTCTGGGACCAGAACTACAGGTGACGTTGGAATACTGGTAGTGACTGGTATTCCTTAGCTGTCTCATGGTAGAGCACCTGGTGAATGTTTCTTGTGGGAGATAAAGTGGTTGTGCACTGTTTGAGATGGAAAGAGAAGGTGGTGGCTTGTTGTATTTAGTTTGTACAATGTGAGTTACCGCTTGGAACTCATGTTGATCCGCAACCATGTTTTTAGCTATTAAAAGAATAGCTTGCTTCTGTGAGACATGTTTGGAATCATTTATCTCTGAACATAAGATTACTGACTGTTCAAAATTAGTGCAATAAATTTATTTTTCACCGTTTACTTGTTCATTTTCTAGTGTGCAATTTCAGCAGTGTTTATCATGGTTTGATCCCACAGGTGTGGGAAATGAACTTGGTGATAAGCCTTTTGTTGTACTCTGTCTCCAGCAGATCTGGTATCATTGGATATTTGAATGAAGAAATATAACGTGCATTTGTTAATTCTCCAGGTGACTAAGCTGTACAAGGACAGGACTGGAATTAAAAAAAAAAATCATTATAAATCGGAGAGGGGATGTGGAAGATGTGGGTGTGGAAATAAACGTGAGGCTCAGTACTGATAACAGGTACAGGACGAGGAAATGATTGCTAGGCAACAGTACTGCAGGAAAAAAAAAACAAACAGACAGAGAATCGGAAGCTGGTGTATTTTCTGTAAACAATAACAAGCATTAGCATTCATGTCATTCAGCCCTGTAAGGTGATAGCCTTAAATAACTCCTGACCATGACCTTCAAGAAGAATGTGGATAGTTACTCTCCTCTCCAGCTGATCATAGCTGTACTATCAAGAAAGGCCAAAGGAGTTGAGATGTCCTCTCCTACAAGAAGAAATACAAAATAGAAATTTGTAAGATTTTGAATGTGAAAGGGGCCTAAACTGAGCAAATTGGTTTGGTATTATGACTCTCAAAGGCCAAAGGAGTTGAAGTGCCCTTACCTAGAAGAAGAAACACTAAGTGGAAATAGAAATGACTTGATTGAAATGGGCCCGTATTAAATGCATTAATTTGTAAGGAGGAATGGGCCTAAGTGACAAACAGGTTGGACACCGAAAAACTAATAAGCGCTAGTGTTGCACTCAAAACCTTGTTAATGGGAAAAGAGGAAAAAAATTATCGTAAAGCCAAAACCTTACTGTGTCATAAACTGAACAACTGAACGTTCTGTTAGCAGCACAAACTCATTCTGCCTGTATGTATTTCTGCTCCTTATTTTTGTTGAGGAGCTACAAGAGACAGAGAGACCTCTTAAGGAAACTTAACATTGACATTTCAGTGAATGTTTTCAGCTCATCTTAATGCAGTCAGGATCCTGTTGGTAATACTGCATTTGTCAGTTCCAGCTGTGGGTGTGGGTATGCAGGCTGACAGAGAAGCTTTCTGGTATCCTCACGTTGCAGGGGATGGATAGCAGTACCGGTGTTCGGAGATGAGGTGCAATGGAGTACTTGAATCTCTTTTTGGGAAACCCCTTGGATGGCTAAGAAAGATATGGATGAGAGGGAGAGTTCTTGCTAGCAGATACTGGGAGTACAGCTTCAAGTTCATAATTTCTTTTGAGTTCTTGGCTTAGGAAGATGATTAAGGCTGAAATTTACAACCCTCTTCTGCTGTTCCCAGGCACTGAGGATAAGCTAGGTCTCCCAGCTACATGGTACCGGGTTCTTCCCTTGAAGGGAAGCTTGAAAGAGATTTCTCTTTTTCCATTTCCCTCTGGCTTGTAGGTATCTTTCTCAAGGAAGCTAGATTAAACACAGCTGCAAAAACTTATTTTTCACTTCTTGACAGGCTGTTTTCAGATAAGTTATTATTATTCCCTATATATATATGGTATAAGTTTATTTTAACATATTTAAGGAATATGCTTAATACTGTTTGCTGCAGTGTCACTTTTTCATAACATGACCGTCTTGTTTGCCTCTCCTTGTACGTTTGAACCATCCCAAGAGCTGGGTAGAAGAATTTTTCAGAATTTTCAGTATTCACTGACATGAGTTTTCCCTGCACACACTTTGGAAAATGACTTGGAAATCAATATCAGAAGCATGCAAAGGCTTGACTAGGCATGAAGATGGGTGCATTCAACTAGCAGTTATTTTAATATTGTAATTAATTTGCTTATAAAATTACATAGATGTAAAATGGAAGTTATGCTTAGCGATAGACTTAGAACTGCTGACTAGATGCAGTGGTAATATTTCAAAACAGTAATCCTGAGAATTTAGAGGCAGCTGTAAGCAAAGTTTCATAATGCTGGTGTAATCTTTTTTTAAACAAAAATTCCCTTGCTGCAGTCTGATGGGCAATTACAGGCTTTTAAAAACAGGAGAGGGACTTCCTAAAATGCTTCATTGAAGCAAGTAGCTATCATTTTAAAAAAAAAAAGTCTACCCCTCTAACAACAGTAAATCTAAACTTCCAAGAATGTTGTTTTCCAGTATTGAACTTCTCTCCTGGTGGTAGCCTCAGCTAATACAGTAGTCAAAGGCTGCAAGGAAACTTCATCTCTGTAACGTCGGTCTAACTTCCAGCTGACCTGATGGATAGGAATGACACAACGTGACAGCATGTTTCTGGATGCAGTTATAGGTTTTGTAAATAAATTAGAGAAATAGGGTTTGGCTGAAACTTCTCCAAGATGGTTATACCACTGACTGAAGAATTATATTCATACAATAGTAATCACTGGGTTTTTGGCAAAGCTAAACAATCGTCAAAGTGGAGGTTTGAACTAGTGCTATGCAATGTTTACAAGTATCATGTGGGTGATGAAAAGCAGAATAAACTTGAAACACGTACAGGTGACATAAACTCAGAAGCTGTTTAAGTGGAAGACATTTTCCAATATATTTTTATATTCTTATAATGAGAGAAATCAACAAGGTCTAATGAAGTAAAGGTAGGTGCAAAAGGATAGATTAAATGCAAATACTATCTTGGAAATATGTGTGTAAACAGCTGTTCTCACCTGGAGGTTTTTGCAGCCCTCAAACCAGAGGTGGATCAGCAGCATGGGGGTGATGTGAAAAGTTCCAAAAGCCACGGATGGCAGCAGTGGTCTGTGTTGTGTACAGTTTGGGGAGTACGTAGGCATCAGCTCTAGAATAATTAAAGAACCCTAAAAAAGGGGGCAACAAAAAGAAACAGGCTGCAGGTGAGTTTAGTCTGGAAAAGAAAGGATTTGACAGTGAACTGTCTTCACAGCTTTGCAATAATGTGTTTATGCAAATGGTGAATCATTTTTCTCAGTGTTCACTGAGGCAGAGCCATACAATTTTACAGCAACATGAATTTAGTTAATAAGAGGTTTTTGCAGTTAAATAAACAATTTGTCCTTATAACAGCAGAGTCACTTTTACTGTAGGAGTTCAAAACAATGTTGGAAAAACAGTCATGGCTGGCTGAGGCAGACCTAATCCTGCTTTGGAGACAGGAGATGGACTGGAGGATACCCTGAGGTTTCTTCTAGTCCTGTACTTAAATGTTTTACGTAACAGGACCCTATGCAGAGAGTTTATATTCGCTCATCACACATACATTGCAAGTTCTTGTAATGACACATATTTTTTCCCTTCTCACCTGGAATGTTTCATTTTCAAGTTCATGCTGAGTTGCCCATTCTGAGTTACAAAGCTTGCCGCGTGGACCTGGCTTCCTCACCCCATTTTCGTCTTTGTCCTCAAATCTGATTAAGCCTGGGAACGGAATACTTCCCCTTTCCATCTGTCCGCAACCCAACACTTGGAAATGGGACTGCAAGAACTTCACGAGCTACAGGGGATGGAGAGATGCGCTAAAACTCTTGTCTTGCTCCTAGCACTTCAGGGCTTGGGTCAGTCTTCTCTGTGCTGCACCGTAGTTTGGCTGCAATAGAAATGTGCAAAGCAAAATTATCTTGTGACAGCTTGAGCTTTCTGTGACAGACACCAAACTGCCTCCTCTTCAGCCACAGAAACGGGAACCTGGATGTGGAAAACACTGGAGGACACAAGGGCAGGCCGTCAGCTATTGAAGAGTGTAAGAGATGGGCAGTAACCTGTTTCTGCCGTGCGTCCGGAGTGGTTTTTGACACCGGGCTGCGTGTGGCGATGTCCATCCAAGCGAGGGTGGACTTGGCTGTGGTGTTTCACGCACGCTGCTGACGGTCAATGCAGTCCTGAAGACTCGTGAGAAGAGGCGGCCCCGCGTTTTGGAAGCCGGGGTAAAGCTCCGTACCCTCCCAGGCCGGATTTTTCCCGTGAAATCTCACGGAGCCCCACCCGCGCTGTGTGTGCACAGCCCCCGCTGACGCACCTGTGCCGCCTTTCCCCGCACCCGCTGCTGCCCCGGGGGCGGCACCGCCGCGGGGAGGAGGCAGCGCCGCTCCCTCCCGCAG
>WHYT01017229.1:458538-523796 GCA_009806455.1 Tetrax tetrax | reverse complement strand
TTTTTTTTTTTTTTTTTTTTTTTTTTTTTTTTTTTTTTTTTTTTTTTTTTTTTTTTTTTAATTATTGCCACAGGGACTAGAAAGTTATTTCTTGTAGGATCTGATATTCTCTCCTCATCGTTTGCGTTGGGATCCACATATTTAGGTAAAATACCTATTATTGTTTGATGAAGGCTGAGACTTTAGTTGATGAAGTAGTGATAGTTGCACTTAAACAGTCCTTTAAAAAACATGTATGCTTTGTGAAGCATGGGTATAGTTATAAATTATTTTATTTTCCAGTTGGAAAAATGATGTTAGAAGTTCTGTACCTTTGACACTGCAATTGTATTCATCAGCCCTCGTGTGGGTGATACAGCTGCGTGGTGAGCCCTGCTGAGAAATGCGTCCAGGCAGTTCTGTTGCTGTACTTCAAAATAAATGCTTGTTAAGGTCTTATTGAAGCTGTAATAGGTGAGATGTACAAATGCTCGCAGCATTTTGAAGCAGTGCTTTGACTTTTGTTCTGCAGTTTGAATTACTGGATTTGTTTACCTCTGTTTCCGTGTAAAATTAATAAGTGTCCCTCCTTAACTTGGATTTGTATGGTTGCATGTGGTGTGTCATAGGCTTTTCAGTGGAAGCAGAGTGCATTTCATGATGCTGAAGTCAAAAGACAGCCTGTAAACAAATTAAAGTATTTTCCTATTGCTGTAATTTCTCTTGGGAAGTTCTGCCATGTTTTTAAAGGCTGTCCATGATGAGGAATCTGGCAGCCTGCAGGCTTTTCCGCCTATGCTATTCATGATGCTGTGTATCAAGAGCTGTCAGCCTGCCTGGCTCCAAGAGCCACGTGCCAATGTTTTCATGCAACTGAGCGCCACATCATGTGCACCTAATGCCGTGGAGAGCTGTAGTAAGGGCTGGGTGGGAAGATACAGCGATCCCACTGCTCCGTTTACAGAGTCTTGACTGTTTGGATCTGATGATCTGCTTGTTTTAGCCCAAATACTGGCAACCTCCCACCTTCTTGATTACCCAGGAACCCTGTGGCTGGCCACAAGACCTGGACTGTCCAAAATGACAAAATGCTCCAAAATGACCAAAGAATCGTAATTTAGTAAGGGCTACCCTGAAGGAGGAGCCTTCAAACTGATGTTTATACTGGCTATGCTGATACAACTCAACATGTCCCAGTTTCATGCTGCTCATGGATTTCCTCTTTATCACTGGGGCATGCCGTAGTGTGTGCTGCGGTGGTCAAGAGGGGAAGATGAGACAGGAGATGTGCTGTTCCCTGCCACTCTAAAAATGGGTTTAGGTGTGTCTGATATCCTTCAGACCCTGTAAGGAGGTCAAGGTGACAGTGTTGCCACATTCTCCAAAAACATGATCCAGGCCTCCCAAGCCTGTAAGTTAATGTTGAAAAATCAGTAGTTTCAAGTCTCAAAAAGAGCACATGTCCTGACTGACTCTTTGACCTTTAGTCTGCCTACCTCTGGTTTTCAGGTATTTTTTTCTGCAAACAAGTGAGCTAGAAACAAAAATATAAAACAAAGCTGAGTTTCTCTTTTGTGATTACATGGTGCCACATGTTACACAGTTAAGAAAAACACCAAATAACTTAAATCTCATAGCAACTCTGGCAATAGCTCTGCAGCCCCCAGCATAAGAAGGACTTGGACCTGCTGGAGTGAGTCCAGGGGAGGCCACGGAGACGATCAGAGGGCTGGAGCAGCTCTGCTGTGAGGGCAGGCTGAGAGAGTTGGGGCTGTTCCGCCTGGAGAAGTGAGTGAGCAGGGAGACCTGATAGCGGTCTTCCAGTGCCTCAAGGGCCTACAGGAAAGATGGGGTGAGACTCTTCAGCAGGGCCTGTTGTGACAGGACTAGGGGCAATGGTTTCAAAATAGAGGGAGGTAGATTTGGATTAGATATTGGGAAAAAATTTTAGATTAGATATTGGGAAAAAATTTTGAGGGAGGTAGAACACTGGCCCAGGTTTCCCAGAGAGGCAGTGGATGCCCCATCCCTGGAAACATTTCAGGCCAGGTTGGCCGGGGCTCTGAGCAACCTGATCTGGTTGGAGATGTCCCTGCTCCTTGCAGGGGGGTTGGACTGGATGGGCTTTAAAGGTCCCTTCCAACCCAAACCATTCTGTGATTCTATAATAGAGCTGCAGGTCCCCCTTTTCGGGGAAAAGGAGTAGATTAAAGGTTTCCCAGTAGACAATCTCATGGAGGGAGAAGTGATTCTTGTGAGTACATGTGTTTTCAGTGCTTCCTCAGCAAGAACTTTCAGCACTCCTAATCATGTATTTGCCCCGCTGAAGGGACAAGGACAGACCTCCTAATCTTGTCCCCATTTGCCTTCCTGTTTCTTTCTTTCCTCTTCCCAGTTCAGTTCTTTACTCTCCTCTGAACTTTCCCTGTCTCTTGCCTGGCAGAGAATGCTTCTGCTGTTGCCTTGCTGTTTTGCTCTCCATTGAGACCAGGGGAAGGAGGGCCATGTAGAGCTGGCCCTTTGGGAAGGAGAAGGAGCACTTGCTCATATGGTGCAACCACTGAAGCATGAGCAAGAAGTCAAGATTGACTTGTGTCAGGTAACTCACTAATGCACGGTGGAGTTGTGCTCCTTTGGCATTTCTCTTTGGTCCGTTGAGCATTTAAATGGGGCAGCTTCAGCAGGATGTACTGAGGGTTACTGTGCACCAGGAGGACCCCTCAGGCTAGGGCAGCGTGGATGCTGGGGTTCAGATCCTTCTAGACAAACTCAGGACTTCCACTCAGGGCTGTCCTGTCTTGTAGCTGTAGCCATGCGACTGCTGGAGGAAGGGTGTTGCCCGCTTGATCTTATATGGTGCTTCGTCTCTTCCGTAATGGATAAGCTCATCAGGAAAAGTAGGCAGAAGTTTCTGTGTTACGGCTTATGGGAAGGATTAGCTGTGAGGAAGTTCTGCTGATTTGGTGAATGCTGTCGCGGTTTCTGTGAGCTGGTGGGTGCCCAGGGAATTTTACTGCAAAAAACGTCAGATCCCCTAGGATTAGGTGTCAACTGACTGATGGTTCTGAGGACTGCAGCTTTGAATTTAGTACCTAAAAATAGCAGTTGTGTGGGACTTTGTCACTGATTTCCTTTGAGAACCAACCCTTTTTTCGGAGACCTTTTAACTTTGGGATTCTGTTGGCATTCAGCTCTGGTATGTAAATACTCATTCACCAAATCTCACTCTTTTGTGCTCTAACCCCTGTGCCTCTCCGTAGCGTACGCTGTGCAGATTCGACTAATGGGATCACCATAGGTTATGTGATGCATAGCAGGGCCAGGAGTGTAAGGCCTAAACTGCACATGGCTAGCAACATGTTTGTACTGCGATAGTCACAAGGTAGCAGCTGTCTTGCTCTCTCTTTTTATTTTTCTTTTTGCAACGCACTCCACTTGTTTTGTAATTGCTTGAGCTCATCAAAAAGGTAAAAATAGCTTCTGTATTTCAAGAGAACAGATGGTTTTCCTAGTGTTTTTTTCTTAACATTGAATGAATTGTGGTTGAATCAGAAACTGCCAGGCCAGAAACGTATGTTTTCATTAGAGAAATACTTGATTAGGTTAATTGAGAGTGATTCAGTGTGATGTACTTTTGGCCAACTTAAAAGCTTTCCAACTTTGTCTTGGACAGAGATAACAGTATCTCAGTGTTTGCAGTTTGATCAGTGGTTTCCAAAAATAATTCCTAGGAAGTAGTGAAATATTGAAGGGACACTACTGAATTAGTGGAGGGAATATAATCTTTTGTAAAAAAAAAAAAAAAAAGGAAACAAATCAAAACAACAGAACAAAGATCTCCCATTTTTTTTTAGAATGATGCAAACAGGGAATGTATACTTAAGTCATGTCCAGACGTAAAACCGGTTTAATCCTGCTAACGTGGCATACACAACGTGTCACGCAAGGTGCGTGGCTTCCCAAAGAGCACACACCTGTATGTCCTTGTGATGGTCTGAGACCAGAGGTGAGATTCAGTGTGTGGTAGGCACCTGAGCTCTCATTACAGTTCATGGAGATCTAGTTGGGACAGTCCATGAAGCCTGGAAAGCGATTCACCTCCCTTTGTAGAAGACTCGTAGTGAGTGCTCAGGTGAGTGTGGCTCTGAGCTCCCCAGGCTGTTGTGAGTGGTGATCCACTGGCTGTGATGGGAGCCGGGATGCCCGGCACACACCTACCTGCAGGAGACTGGGTTTCAGTGTCTTCGTTTTGGACTGAGGTTCACCCTTGCTGTCACATCCCTGTGGCAGCTATGTGCTGTAGCTCCAAGGAGCTGCTGCTGGAAAGACAAAATGCAGCGTGTCCAGGTATCCCTGAGGACAGAGGGGTGGGAAAGGGGGTGCATGCGAAGATTGGTAAGCCAAAAGAGCGTAACACTTGAAGAAGGACTGGGAAGCATTTAAAACACCAGGACATGTTTGGCCATTCATATCTTGTTCCTCACAGCAAGGTCTTTGCCATCATTACTAAGCAGCAAACTCCTTCGCATTTCCATCTGAGAGGCTTCAGAAGAGCGAGCCGAGTTCAAACCCAAACCAAGAGAGAGCCAAGTTTCCCTGAGAAAACAGGGAAACTTCAAGGGAACAACCCTAAAACCTCAGCCTTATGACTCTTATGATGTTTGCTGGAGAGTAAGGGATCATGATGTCTCCTGGAGACCTCAGCCTTCTTCCAGATGCTGGCATATAGCCAGACAAACTCTTTCTAAGAGCTGTGTTCTGTGGCCCTGTCCTCTGTGTCTAGAAATGGCATGCACAAAATGCAGTCCTTGATGTTCCAACTGCCATCAAGCAGTTGGTCTGGGCAATGCCCAGGACCAACTTCTAGAGATGTTTCATTTCCCATGGCTGCGTAAGATTTAATATAAACCCCAAGCTCTTTGGGAGGGGTCCTGACAGTCCTAGTTTTGTAATTTGTAGCACGTCGTTTGGCAACTGGGCAGTCTTTCTCTTTTTCTCCAGACCTTCTTACTCCTGCTGTTTCTCCCATCTGGTTCATGAGGTTGAGACCTTCTCCAGAGCTGAACTCACTATTAGTCCTGTGATGCTGAGAAGGTCAGCGGGTCAGCTGATAACGGACAGCAGGAGGCTGGCTCAGCCACGTCAGTGTATTCTTTCAAGGGTACTTTGTGTGTGTGTCCCTTCACACTTGTATCTATTACATATTTGAAATGAATCATCTCCCACAGCATTTGTGCAACTTGATGTGAACAGTGACAAATCAAACAAAATGAGTTCTGTCCTTATTTCATCTCCTTTTTGTTCCTCCTTGAGGCTCCAAGTGGTTTTTAGTTTGTAAGCCATCTCTTACTGGGAGCTTATCAGGAAATTCCGAAATCAGCTACAGCCTTTGAGCATTGTTCAAGCACAAAGAATATATTTGTGTATTTCAAACCAGAAAAGTAGATGTCACCTGTTGGGACAGCACATGGACTGCTCAGATGCGTATCTAGTAGGGGTGAAGCAAGAGGTCTGAAATGATGTGTCGAAGATGCTCTACAAAGGATGAAACATATCCAGACCATCTCCTGCTACACGGGCGATGCAGATTTGTGCACCTGTTTGTAGGACGTGGTATCACTTGGTGTAGTTGTGATATGCGAGGGTTAAGGTGTGTTTTGTCATCTTCTTGACAGCTTATGAATAGAAAAAAATTGATGGTGGTCAGCTGCATGCAGATGGATGTGCATAGTAGTGAGCTGTGTTGGGGGATCTTTCATTATGAATTTGAGAAAAATGTACTCAAACTAATTTAAAATCAAAACAAAGCAGTAATAGGAGCAATATCCATCTTTCTGTAGCACTGCACAGAGTCTGAACGCAGCAGATCTGAGTGCAGCGATTTTCCATCTTGGAAGGAGCCAGGTAGATTCTTTGTCCTGTGATCTCAGTTACAGAAGTAGTTCTGGCTTTTAGTAAGGAGGCAAGTAATAAAAAATACACTATTTGTTTTACCTTTGTTAGAATCTTTATTTCTGTAGGATAGAGATACTGATATTGAAAGTCCTTCCTAAAATGCTATGCCTTATGTTATAGATATGCCTTTCTAAATAGAGGCAGTGAGGGGGGAGATATTGTCCAAAATAACACTGAGAACCACTTGAAGAGTCTGAATCTGAACTCTTGTATTAATTATTGTCCGTGCTTCTTATTTGGTAGACAGCACTCCCCTCTGTGATGCCTTTGAGCCAGTTGTGTAAGAATCTCTGTGTCTAGATGCTGGAATGAGACAGTGACAGAGACTCTAGAGGGCAGCCGCATCCCTGCGATATGATTACTGCCAGGCATCTTACTCTGCAGGATAATTGCTTAAAATAGTCTAAAATAATATGGAATTAAGTGAAAGTTTTTGTTGTTATTATTTTACAGAAAGTTTTGATTAATTAAAATTTTTGTACTGAGACTTGACCCTCTTTTTAGAGGAACTTTGAGCATTAGACTGGCTGTACTCCTGTTGAAAATGTTTTAATCTCTTGAAAAAAACTTGTAGGATATTTGTGTATGATTTAAGGAAGCAAACAAACCAAATCTCTCCTTTCTCTGCATCTAGCAAAGTCCATAAAAGAACTATTTGTTTTCACATTGCTTTCCCCCTCCGGGACAGCCTCATAATGTAACATATCCTTTGACTGGCAGTGCTCTCTGTTTCCCTTGTAGAGAAATAAATCAATAAATCATCATGTCAGCCGCGCACAGCTTGAAGTGAAATTGCCCTGTACTGGAAGGTTTTGAATTAATTTTAGGTGGGAGCTCAGATGTGCCATACACAGATGAGTGCAGATAGTATTACAGGGCTGCGCTCAAAATGACAGGGTGTTGATTCAGTTTGTCAAGATGCTCTTAAGGATGTTGAGCCACAACCTAGAGGCTGCTTCTGCTGTCAGAAGGAGTCTGTAGCTCTTTGCTACCCGATAAACAGTTTGTGTGCAGCTGGCTGATTATCTAATGAACATTTGGCATGGATTTTTGCTTTATGAGAGAGTTCACGTCTCCAGCCTGTGACCTTAAATGTCTCTGCAAAGTGAACCAGAATCCAGATCTTGCAGCACACGAGACCTGCGGAGCTTGTCGTCCTCTGAGCACTTGCTTGCTGTGAGTTAAATTAGGGAATCACACTCAGATGCCTCCACTTCTTTGGGAAGGTGCGTGTGCAGCTGTGCACGCATGCACACACTTACCTCAAAGGATCTTTTGGAGGGCGAGCTTGACTTACGTGACCCTTTTCCCCTGGTAGCTCTGAAGCAAATAACAGGCACATACAGTGACATCTGCTATTTTAGAGCCATCAGCAAGGGTTGTAGCTTTGTCTTTGCTGTCCTTCTGGAGGTGCCATAGGCTGCCTTTCACGGCAGGCATGTGCAGCACCTGCACGCTGCTCACACCAGTGCATGGACTGGGGATGTACACAGAGCCAGGGCATCATTGCAGGTACCTTCAGTGATGGACACGAGGAACTGGTGCCAGAATCCAACAGACAAGTGCTTGAGCAAGGATCGTGCTACCAGCATTGCTCTGTAAGTCAGTGGATGATAGATTTCTATTAACTTGCACAGTAGCAATGTTTCTTCTGAATTAAAATTGACTGCTTTTCACAGCAGGAAAGAGAAGAGTATCCCAGATATTTACTCAGGGTGGATGCAAAAACCTGTGTGTGGACTCAGCATTAAACAACTGACTGTCCTTTGCCATACGTTGTTTCTGTTTAGGGACTCTTTCTTCCAATAATGCAATGAAATACAGCTGCTACCTTATATGTGTTATGGAAATTACATAGCGCTTCCCTGTGCAAAGCGTTTTTAAGTCTCTTTGAATATGTAAGTCTCTTTAAGTCTCTTTTGAAATATGTATTTGTTTGTTTGTTTTCTATGTAGAGTGCACCTTGTTCACCTGTGTGAATTATAGGTGAGGATAGGAAAAGGAGAGGTGTCAATAACGGAGACAGGAGCCGTGCGATGTCAACAGCGAGCAGGCCAGAGCAGAAGACACGTCTGGCAACTGTAGGATGTGGCTCAGGCCCTGAGCTCCTGACTGTGAAGTGCAGGAGTGTCCTGCCCAGCCTCTTGTAGGGATGATGCTGTAGTTGGGAAGGATGACTGCAGAGTGATGGTTGAACAGCACAGGATGGTTGAACATCCAAGGATGTGCTGTGCTGCAGAGAGCACAATGAAGGTACCTGTGCTTTGTCAGTGTACGTGCAACGTGGTTGCATTTTTGTTTGATATGGCCTCTTCCAGCCCACTGCAAATGCACTGCCTTCCTTCATTTTCTTCCCCTCAGAGGTTGTCTTTGCCTTTCTCTGAGCCCAGCACTTTCCCCATTAGATTTCCTTCTTTCAAATTCCTGACTCTGAAATCAGGGGCAGGTATTGCACCAGAGCGGGTATGGATCAGTCTGATTCCCCTTCTAGGAAGTGTGGAGCATTTTTCAGGGCTGGCAGTGGTGTTGGTTTGTTCAGCTGACCAGGTGAACTCAACAAACCGTCTGTTGGACCGCTCTGTTTTTCAGACATTGAAATGTGGTGTTTGCAAGTCAGAGACTCATTGGTAGGAGTCTTTTAGAATCTGGTTAACTACTGCGTGATGAACATTGCATAGGTATTACACAGATTGCTGTTAATTTATATTTGTGGCAATTAATTTCCTTATGTGTTTTCTAATTAACTAAGGCGTGAATGTAAAGTGGATTAACAGAATGATGCCAAATCCCTGTGTACACATTCTCCCTGTGAATGAAGGTTGTTATTTCCTCTATGGTTTAAAACTGAGCCACATGTACTGTCCTACTTGATTTAGATTAAAGAGTATGAAATCAGCTTAATTTTATAGTGTCATTGTTCAAGACTGCTTTGATTTTTGAAGAAGAGAGATAGCCAAAGGGCTTAGTGCCATTGAACTGATAGGCTTCAAGTTCTTGTCTTTAGCATTTCTTTTGTGTGCCATCTCTCTGTCAGTGCCTTTAAAATAAGAGACCTCTTCTCTATTTCTACCCCCAGTATCTGTTTGGCGTTCTCATACCATTCCTTTGACTGCCTGATGCTCCAGGTGTTCAGAAACTGATCAATAACACGGGGCGAGGGGGAAACCCATTTTTTTTCCCCCAAAAAATGTCAAAGTGCAGTTGTCAATTTTTAAACACAGTGAGATTTTTATTGCCATTTTTCCCATGTAGTCTGGTCTCCCATTGATGTGGGGTGAACTTGGCTGAGTTCTGCCTGCTTTGACAACAAAAGATAAAAACCCCAACTCCTTCTAGTGAAAAGTTCCAAAACTTAACATAGATTTGGTGTAAGCAGCTTGGCTATGAATGAATAAATATCCCATGCAGTGCCTGGAACTTGTATCTACCAGACACAAAAAGTTAATTGTCCTACTAATGAGAGGTACTTCTGCCTCACTCAGCTGGGTCAGTTGGGATCTTAGCGAATTAAGCAGGGTGATTCCAGACCCTAAAGCTTATGATGGTGTCACTGCTTTTGCAGTTCATGCCCTTGCACCCAGCAGAGAGGATGATGACCATTGGGTATTTCGTATTCTCTCTCTTTATATACTCTCATTAAAGATGTGCTCATGGCTTACAGGCTGCATCTGATGTAATCATCACAGCTCCCTGGCTTCACTGGAATTAGCCATCCGCACTGGGAGATCTTACCGAGGTTTTAGAATGCAATTAAGTTCTCTTGAGCTACTCACGGAGGCTATTCCTCACCTCCTGGGGCTGCAGGCGTGTGTCAACTTCCGATAAAATCTGGACAAACACCTGAAATGGAAAGGCTAAGTGGACAGCAGTGCTAGGGAAGGTACAGCATTCTCCTGCATGTTCTTGTTCAACACGTGTGTTCCTCAAATACTGCAAATTACAGGGGGAAATCATGACTGACACATCCATGTGTCAGTCATAGCATGACGAGAAATTGCTGAGCTGGTGATGTGTGAGAGGGAGCGAGGGTGATGCTGAGGCTGGGGAGACTGCACCTTCAGGGAGGTCCGTTGACGGTGGGTCCTTTCCAGGGAGCACACACTCATTGGTGCTTTTCGAGGAAGGTGTGAACTGCTGCTGCTAGAAGAAGGAGCCAGTGAGTCACGAACATAAACCCCCAGAGACTTGAGGGGTCTGTTGCAGTTTTGCCAAGATAAAAGGGCTGGTTCCCGACTCATCTCGTGAACCTGTCTTGCCAGTAGCATGGAGTGGGAGAGCCATCCAAGCATACTCTGTATTTTTGTGCCCAGTGTCCCGATTGCATTCAGGAAGGATGCAGCTTTATTCAAGAGAAGGAAACTGGGGTAGCCACGTGAAAAGGGCTCGTGGTGTGCTCTGGACAATTACTGTAATAGGAGCTTGCAGGTCCTTCAGTGTGTGTCTGCCTTGGAGTTTAAATACAGTTGTTGCTAGCCCAGTGTGTATGAGTGGGAGAAGACAGAGGGACCAGTGTGGCACATTGGCAGAGGGTGGATGCAGGGCCCGTCGTTGAAGTTCTGGCAAACACAGAGAGATAATGAAGTTTTCCAGCCTGCCCCTGGGGCTGTGGAGGGAAGCTCGACTGCAGTGGTTAGAAGAAAGATCTGTCTGGTGAGCATTCTGTCTCTGACAGCAAGCAATGTCTGATTGGAGCACAGGAGCAGGACTGACATGAAGAGCTGCTTCTGCTTTCACGATTTCTCCCAACTTTAGTAATTTGCAGTTCAGGTACTCCCTTAGCTAGGGATGGCTGTCTCTGCTGCAAGCTCCCACCACCTCGCATCACCAGGTTGCAGAGATGCAGACTTCAGGCAGGCAAGGTCACACTGCTTTCCTGTAAATGGCAGGCATGTGCAAAGTGTAATGGATAATTCCATGATGTCAACGACCAAAAGCAAACGTCTCGCAGGGCATAATTGGTTTTTCTATAGTGTCAAGAGCTTTTATGTGTTCAGCATAAATATCTTTGCATTGATTGGGAGAAGGAGATAAAAATCGATGATTTACAATGCAGAAGTGCTTAGAACATGACATTAAAATGACTCTGGAAGACTTAGCTCATAGGGGACACAGTAAATACTCAAGAGGTACAGGAAATGAAGAGACTCTTCCTAAGTCCTGGAACCAAGCAATAAATTTAATAGAGTCTGTGTTTCTCTGCCTAATGGATTTTAATACTGACTTTCCTTTTGTAGAATTACTCTTTTCTTCATTGTTTAGTTGAAGTTATTTTTTACTCTTTTTTTTTTTTTGTTTGGGTGTTTAGGAGCTGAGGCTAAAACGAGACATTATTTTTTTGCGAGGAAACTCTCTAACTTGAACAAAATGGGAACCAAATCCTGTTTCGGCTGGCTTTGTACCCTAGCCAGCAGAAGGATGTCTTGACCCATGAGTTCTGATGAGTACAGATAATCATAGAAGATAAAGCTGGAAGCGACCACACATCCATTCCCTTGCTCCACACCCAGAGGAACGGTATCTAACTCATTCCTGAGATGTTTTCTTGCTGCAATTTAAGTGTTGTATCTAATAGATACAGAGATCAGGCAATCCTCCTTCTATTCATAGTAATTTTTTTTATGTTTCTCCCTTCCTCTAATCTTCCTTGTTTGAGCCTAAATGATCCCCCTTTCTTTCTTTCTATCTCCTTGTGTGTCAAGTTTCCCACAACCTTTCTTTTTTTTGTATTTTTTTAGCAGGCATTTAAAGTTCCTCTTTCTTTGTCCCCAGTACGTTAGCGAACACTAGGTGCATTACGTGGCAGTAGTTCTGAGGAAGGAGGAAGGACTTCGTGCCTGGATGGGCACAGCTCCATATGCCAAAGGCAAAGGTGATCAACCACACAGGATGCCCCTGTGTTAAAATGACGCATAAAATTTTTCAGTAAAATTTTTCAGTGGCAGAGATCATTCCACGTCAGGCCAAGGGTGTCTTGCTAGAGCTCTGCCTCAGCTGAGGGCTTTTGCTGAGAAGAGCATTTGATTATCAGTACTGCCCCAAGACTAATGTGTTCACTTTACACAGAGTTCACCAAAATTTTTGCAAGTATGATCATTTTGGGGCTCATCTGGATTTTTTTCATGATCCTTTCACTTCCATCTTTTAGTATGTGAGAGTTTGATTCCTCTAAGGCTGGAGAATAAGATGCAATTGTAATGGTTTTTGCTGGAAATATTTATATACTATTTTTATATTAATCAGGAAAGTCCTAACTGCCTTTCATTGCTGGCAGCAACTTGTGTGATTAGCTGTTCCCTGGAGAGGATGAATGCTCTGAGCTTCCTGAGGACATGCAGCCCCTTGTCTGAGAGTCTCAGCTTGAGTTTGGATTTTAAAGTACAAGAAAAACCGATAACTTTGGCATGAAGGATCCTAGATTTGACTGGTGCAGGAGGCCTTGTGATGAAGTGTGCAAGTGGATTGCTGGTCAGTTTAGCTGAAAGCCGGGTGTTGTGGGCTTACATTTATGTGGGGAGTACAAAGCAGGAGGTCCCTAATGTACTCTGCTGGCATTGTGCATCATTATTAGCAAAAGACAGTATAAAGCTTTACTCTGTTGTTGAAATACCTATAAGTAACAGGGAAGAAAATAATCTGAAGGGAATTGTCAATGATCTTTCCAAGAATTTGCACAATGATTGCATGCGGCTACCTGCAGACACAAGGTAAAACATCGTCTAGATCTAGATCTAGTGTCTCTTTCCGTCTTCCTCAGACCTATACAGGGGAAGGAAAAACTGTTTTCTCAGGACTTTCTGCCTCTTCACCACACAGGTCTAGTTTGACTTTGGCTGCCTACTTTAATTGCTCTTTATTAAAAAAGCTGTAAAAAGCCTGTGGAACAACCAATACATCAGTAACATATACAGAAAAGTAAAAAAGCCTGTGTGTTCCCGAAGTGACATCAGGACAACAGGAGATGTGATCTTCTGACCTTCTTTCCCCAAAAGCTCTGAGGGAGCTCACATTTCTCTACCTGGATGTTGTCAGAATTGATGATTTGTGTCTCACCATCTCCGCAGCCGCCTTTGAATCCAGTCCAGCCCAGCTCCTCTGCCAGGCAGACTGGTGTGGGTGGTGCTGATGTATTTAGCACTGCCAGTAAACTGCTGCCCTAGGGTGAGGCCAGGAGTACTTTTATTGTTAAGTTTTTAAGGAAGAAGTCAGTGCTGTGAACTGAAATAATTAATACTGCTTTGATCACAGAAATATAGATTGCTTTGTGTATGGCTATACAAGTATGACAGAGTTTACAGGAAAGAGTGAAAGGTGTTAACGCTACCTCTTCATTAACCTCATCCTCCCCACTGGCATTTTGGGTATTATGTTCTGGTTTCTGTCCCTGCCACCGGTGTTGATGTGTGGTTTGTGTTTTACCCCTTCCCCATTGTGCCTGCAAGCACCCTGAGCTGCCCTGTCCCGGTCCTGGTTCACATCTTGAAAGTGCTGATGCAATGCAAGTTATCTTTTTATCAAAATTGGATTTATTAAGATATTCACGTTTGTTTGCCACAGAACTCCAGATAAATCAAGCAGGTCTGTCTGTGAGGAGGCAGGCTGCCTGCTCTGTGCCTGCAAAGGGCTTCGGCTTTCTGGCTGCCTGTTGCTCACTGAGGACTGCCTGTACTGTTGTGGGAGCTCAGGTTTCTGGATTACTCCTGCAGACAGGATGACTGGATTGGCTGTGGTGACTTATTTATACCTGCAAAACTATGAAAGATGCAAGGTTGCCTTCTATTTGGTTCTTCGGCAAAAAATAATTCTGAGCAAAGAGTTGATGATGCCTTTTGTGAAGAGATCATCTGTTTTTCTCCCTCCTTAGTGCTGCTCCATTTCCTGTGCCTTTCCCGTTGCTTTCCTTAGCTCCTGGTTTGATGAAAAGTGGTGGTGGAATAAATTTATGACTGTTCGAAGCACAGTTTAGGTGGTCTGACCATGTGGTTGCCACTGGTGAAGTAAAATCAGGCAACAGTGACCTTGCACTGGATAAGCATCTGACGTGCCATGTGTTATCCCAGCCTGCTCTGTCCAGCTATTGCCAATCCACTTGGATTGCCAAATGCCAGCCATGAGTATCTGTGCTGAGACCACCTGTTAATTATCGCGCCAAGGGATGATCGTACAAGACCATGGAGGAGACTGATAGGGTTGCAGGTATTACCTGAAAGCATCCAAACCCCACACTCTCTCTATTCCCATCCCAGCCAGTTCGAAACTGGGAAGGTGGTGGCTGTGCACACAGCTGCAAGGGCATATTGGCTGTTAGGAAAGCTGTAGATGTGTGATGCTGCCGAGGGATGAGCAGACCTTCTGCCTACCGTGCAGGCAGAGATCCTCAGCAGGAGGAGCGGCGTGGGCTCTGCAGTGCTCACGGCTGTGGCAGGCTGCTCTGGGAAGGTGCAGAGCTGCTGACCCTTGTGCGAGGCTTGCTGGCGGTAGTGGAGTTGCTGTCCCGCCGTTTCCCCTTGGCAAGCCTGCCCGTGTTGTGGGGAGCAATTCATGTGTGCTCTGACCAGTAACCCAGGGTGTCACTGCTGCAGCCTGGGTGCCAGTGGGGAAATGTGCTTTTGGCTCTCCAGAGGGGAGTGAGAAGGGACGTGGTGCTTCCCCCTCCTCTGCCCCGCAAGGGAGCTGGAAGGTCCGTTCCTGGTAGATGCTTTGGCTATTTTTGGGAGTGGTACATTGTGTGCTTTGGGTTGGCTTCTATGTATTTGGTTTCCTCAGAAGAGAAGAAGAAATCCTTCTTTATCCTGTACTCCATTTTTATTCTTTCTTGGCCATCACCACCTGCTGCTTACTCCTTCTGTCTTTTGCAAGCTGTGGGTAGCCAGGCTGGGACAAACTGCAAGCCCCGTAGTGCTTTCCCTTCTCCCTCTCCTGCGTGCCCTTGGAAGAGCCCTAGAGAGCGCGGATCACTGTGTGAGCACACAGCAGTGATGGGGAAGCATCTGTTCAAGCCACAGAATAAGCAGAAGCAGTCATTTTTGCAAAGCTGCTGAGAGTTTGGGAGAATGGGAGTGACAGATGAGGACCTTGCTGTTCAAGTCCTGGTGCTGGACTGTGTGTGGTGGCACGCGTCGGGGTGGCCGGGTGTCACTTGCCCCAGGTAGAGCAGCTCCGACGGCAGCAGGCAGGGCAGGCAGCAATCGCTGTCAGGGCAGCTCTCCTGGCTCTCCTTGCAGACCCATTGGTGGGGAATGGGAGGAGGCAAGGAGAACCAGCATCTGCCCCGGTTGCCTGCCAGCACCTGCCGAGGGCAGAGGCACTGCAGATGCTGCTGGTTGAGGGCATCTGCTTTGGAAGGGCACAGAGATCCCTGTCTGGAAGGCTTGGCTGGTTGAGGTTAGCAGAAGCCAAAGTTCCTACAGCATGGCTACCAAGTGATGGCTCAAGCTGGCCTAGGATGCTGGAAACCACTTTCTAGCCTGGGCATGTCTCCATCTATATCCAATCTGTGCAGCAACCAGCAGTGCTAAAGAGCAGGGATGGGGCTCTCCCTGGGCCTGTCTTGTAGAAGGTAAAGCACCATATGGAAGCTGATGGCTCAAGCTGACTGTGTCAGGTATCTAAAGAGAGAGGAAACAGGGCTCACACTTTTAAAGATAAAGGAGGGTGTGTGGCTGCCATTTCCTCAGCAACTGAAGCTGTTACAGTGTCGTAGAATCATAGAGTCACAGAATGGTTTGGGTTGGAAGGGACCTTTAAAGCCCATCCAGTCCAACCCCCCTGCAAGCAGCAGGGACATCTCCAACCAGATCAGGTTGCTCAGAGCCTCGTCCAAGCTGGCCTGGAATGTTTCCAGGGATGGGGCATCCACCACCCTCATTGCAAAAAAATTTCTTCCTTATGTCTAATCTAAATCTACCCTCTTTTAGTTTGAAATGATTACCCCCTGTCCGATTGCAACAGGCCCTGGTAAAAAGCCTCTCCCCATCTTTCCTACAGCCCCCTTTAGGTACTGGAAGACCGCTGTAAAGTCTCCCTGGAGCCTTCTCTTCTCCAGGCTGAACAGCCCCAACTCTCTCAGCCTGTCCTCATAGGAGAGGCGCTCCAGCCCTCTGATCATCATCTCCTCTGGACTCTCTTCAACTGCTCCATGTCCTCCTTATGTTGGGGGCTCAGATCTGTCTGTGGTTTAAGTCTTTCTTCAATCACACTTTTGCCAAGGGGACAGTTGGGAAGAACTTTTGCTACATAATAAAATTTCAGGGGAGATCAGATTTGAGATCAGAATGTGATTTTTCTTGTTTAGTTCATATTCTCTCAGCAAATTCTGAATTTTTCTGGTTTGATACTTTTATTTATGTCTGTGAGGTTTCTGCTTTGAACTCTGATGAGAGTGTATTCCTGATATATCCTTGGGTTTTTTTATTTTTAATTTTCATCACTCGCTCTTCTTTCTTGCCTATTCTTTTTTCATAATCCCCACTCCTATTTTGTCCCCTCCTTATTTTCTCAGAAGTGAAGCACTGGAATTTTTTTGCTGCTGAACCCAAGCATTATTTCTGCTACAGTGCCTTTTTTGAATACCCCAGCAGCTGCCTAGTCCCAGATTTCTAGACATCTGTCTCATTTGCAGTACCTGATTTTGACGCTCTTTAGACTCAGGTGCTTTGCAGGCAGAAACCCGTGGAAAGCGGGGGCACTCAGCACTTAGAAAAATTGAGTACCTTGTGTCTCAAGGTGGACAGACAGAAGTTAAAGTGCTTGTAAAGAACTTTTGGAAAATGTTTCATTCCTCTCTAATTATCTTCTTATGATTGTCAAGACTGGGGTAATTCTGCTATGGGAGGGAGCTGTGAACATAGTGAATTAGTTTGCCTGTTCTTAGGTGGTCTTTTTTTGTCCTCTTGCAATTCAGAATGACAATCCACAGCATTAAAACTCAGTGCATGTGTACTTGATATTAAACAAATTGGATAACTCTGAGATTGTTTATTTCTTCCAGAGATACAAGGATGAATTGAACCAAAGCAGTTTGCAGCCCAGCGTGTTTGGAGCTCAAGGCTGCTAATGACGCATCCTAGAAACACAGAGCATCAGCAAGTCCTTTATACTTTACTAATATTTTTCCTGCAGTAACATGAGAGCAATTACAGCTTGGAAGGATGGGAGCTGGAAGGCTGAAGGGGATGAAAAAATTCAAAGAGGAGAACAGGATTTCATGAAGTGAAGGCAGGGGGTGTATGTGGGTGGGTGAGGGAGCAAGCATCTGTAAATAGTTGGCACTGACAGCTGCTTTTGAAATATATAGGAATTTGGAAAGAGAGAGGGAGCAGCTGCAAGTGTGTGTATATTTTATGGAGAGGGAAGGAGAGCAATGTGCAGCTTGTGAGGGAAGGAGCAAAAGAGCAGAGCTAGGCAGGAATCTGTGGAAGGAGTGAGAGAAAGTGTAGCACAGGCAGAGTGAAGCTGGGAGAGAGAGAGATTAATTCAGAGAGATTTTCAGGAATGGGTATAAACTATAGTGCAGCTGATGTAAAATTCACTCTCTTGCTAGTGACTGGCAAGGAGGAGAAAATTGCTGTTGCCGCCTGCCTGCCATTCCAGCCTGTCCTCCCTCCTCCTATTTTATCTTTTGATTTATAGTAATAAGAAATTGCCCTTCCTAAGTGCAGGTCATGAGACTCGGCTGAGGGATTAAAGCCAAGTCTCCGACCTCGGAGCGTGTCGTAATGATTGTGAGCCATTGACTCATCCTCCGTATTGGCAGGTTGATGGATGTCTAACTAGGTTGTTAGTGGCATCTCGGTGTCGCTGCCTGAGATGTGCTTTTTGTGTTTAAACTCTGACTTGGAGAAACAAGTTCATTTCAGGCTCTTTGTGTTTCTCTCCTCCTCCTTTTCTCAGCTTTCACTTCTTTAAATGTAGACTTCTTTTGACAGATCATCTCCATGGTAACTAACAGGACCGGGCTGCCTACAGAAATTGTAGTAATAAAGTGGTTGGTTTTTACACATGATGAAAAGATGATGAAGCACAATGATAGGTGATAAAGACACAGGTAATTGCTCTAGAATAATATTGCTGCCAAGAAGATGACTGAACTCCCACACAGAAGATGAACAGATGGTGTATTTATTGAAATTCATAGGCTGCGAGAAGAAAAATGTAATTGATGGCAGTGTAGGTTTTGTTTCGGTTTACTATATACCGAGCAGAGCCGGGAGAGCGGCGTGCCGGCAGATGGAGCCCGCATGCAGAGCCACTGTGTTTTCTCACTGGAGAGCTGGCTGTTTGCTTGCCATCAGAATTCCAATCAGAGCCATAAAAGCAGCAGAACCGCTAATTGCTCTGATGCATTTCGCGATTTTAGATCTGTCACATAGCCCTGTTTTATTTTAGAAAGGGTGTAACACTTCTGTAAGAACAGTGATGGTAAATTATACTGGCATACCAGGAATGTCGAAGTAGAAAGTGGAGAAGCGAATACTTGCAGAACTTGGGCTCGGTACAGCTTTTCCAAGACCAAGCGTGCGTTTGTGTTAGTAAATGGCAGCTGAAGCTTGTTTGCTAAGCTGGTTGCTGTAGACCGTCTTCTGGTACAGCAGGTCTGTTGTGCAGAATCCACGGGAAGGCAAAGGCAGGGTGTTTTCCTCTGGTCGCTCTCTCTGTGTTGTCAAGTATAAGATAAAACTGGGCAGTTCGATGTTGAGGCTCTTGTCAAAATGTTGTCTGCCTGTGTGTGGCACTGTTATGGATCTGGTCGGAATGGCTATGTTACTGCTTTGTGGTGTGGTGCAGGGGTCCTGAGCGTGGAGTGGTGTGGCATCCCCTGCCACAGGGCTCGAGGCCTTCATTTTCCCAAAAAAGATTACTTCAGTGCTGCCAGAAGAACATAAATGTCTGTGGGAATCATTGTCTGAAAGGTCTTTCTCTGAGAGGTGCGAATAACCCTGCTTATGACAAGGACTGTCAGCTCTGGAGCGTAAAGATTTTTTCCTATGTGTAAGAAACGCTAACTGTTGAGAGAAATACTGTTGGGAGGAATGGCTTGAGCTGAATTGCTGGTGGCAGAGTGCTGCTTTCCCTGCGGCTCCTCTGTTCCCAGCAGCTTTAGCACCCCTGTTGTGTCTCTGCTAACTCCCATCGTACCGTGATTTATTGGTGATAATGCCTGGGTGCTGTTTAGTACATCATATGATTCGCTTTGCCTCTGCAGTCTGGTGCTACTTTATTGATTGTATAACTCATTTTCTCATCAAGCTTGGTAAGGAAACCACTTCCCACTTGGGTTTACATCCAGCTGCACCTACTTGTGTATTGACTACATTTGTAGGACTTGCATGCAAGGGCCTTTGAGAGAGCGTATAAATACAAGGAGGAACAGGTTCTTTGTCTCACAACGGTAGTGACAATGAGAATGAAAATAAATGTGTAGGTAGTACGGAAGAGACCCTCTCTCCAGGACACTTTGCCCTAGGGGAGAAACTAAAAGTGGTGGGTTCATTACTTGACAGTGTTTGTGTCAAATTCACCCTTCTTTTTATTTCTTCTCCCTGGATTGGCAGGGCCCCCACGTCTTCGGTGGCACCTGAAAAATCTGATTTCCATGCAAATTGCTCCCGTTTAGGTTAAAACATTGCTGTCATTCTTTTTTCAAACTTCTTTCCTTTTTTTTTTTTCCTGCGGAAAAGTTACTTAAGTGATACACCTTCTCCATACAAGATTAAACAGAATTGCGCTGGCAGTGGAAAGACATGCTTTTTTGAGACCTGTCAGCCAGCCAACAAGTGGAGCGTTAAGTTGGAGATGCCAGAGATGTACTATATTAATAAAAGAAAGGATAGGAAAGGAAAGGAAGGGCATGAATCTGAGCACTGGAAGGAAACTGGCCCACCAGCTATATTTGAGCAGTTACTTAAGTGCATGAAGCATGGTTGGAGTCATATTAACCCAGCTTGGTGACTGTCATTGTGGTGATTGGTTCCTAACGAGCCTCCTGATTTATTTTGAGCGCCACCCATGGCTAGATCTAGGCAGTTGAGAGGCCCTGCAGACCTTATTGGAGGGACCTAGGCAACCTGATGGGGTTCTCTGGAGAAGATGGTACGGGGCATCCTTCAAAGGGTGAACCTTGCGTGAGATAAAGGGCTGGATGTGTTAGCTTGAGCATGGATTTGTCATCCTGGTGACCTGGGTGCTGCCAGCTTCTCTCCATCAGGCTGGCTTTGTTTGCTACCCCACTGCTGGCCTCTTTTCTTTTTTTCCCCTCCATTCCTGCTCTGCCCTTCACCACTAATTGAGTGTTTCAGGCAAAGCTGGTCAAAACATTTTTATTCAAATATTTTTCTGGCAGCCAAGCTTGGCAGCATCAAAGAAAAAGGTAAATAAAAAGATAGTGTCATTTTTTCTGGGAGAAATTCTCATTTTCAAAGTTGGAAGCTGAACTGTTGTCACTCAGTTGGAGGGGGACCTTTCCTATTGCTTTTTCCTTTTCTACTTTACCTTCTCTCCCTTCTTCCTTCCATCCCTGTTCCCCCTCCCCATTCTCATTTTCCCCCTACTTGGCTGTGTAAAAAAAACCGCTGGAAAGGTCAAGGGTATCTAAGGTGATCTGAAGATTTCTACTCTGGGTGTTTTTCATCTAAAAAAAAATTCAATCTTCCTTCCCCCCCCAAAGTAATGGTTATTCTTGGACTGGTTTCTGCCTCTGATGGGCTAAGGCTTCTCTGGTTTCCTTGCCCATCGGGGCAGAGCTGGGCTGCTGCTCTGAGCGATTGTTCCCAGACTTCTCCATCAGGCAGCAAAGTCCATCCGGGAAATTTATCCGTGTCTCTTGAGTATCCCACTGACTGCATGCAGGTGGCTGAGGCTGAAAGCAGGATGCTGTTTTGCCATTGCTGGGATGACGTTACCTGGCCAAGAGGACTACTGCTCGTGAGTGTTTATCCTTGTGGCAGAGGAGACTCCAGGCTGGAGGAGATCATGACCTGGTAGAAGATTCGCTACCAGAGCGGTGATCATTCTCTGTGCTGCTTGGCATGAATTGAGAGCACCTCAGTAAAACGAGCACAAATAAAGATCAGGCTCCAGATTAATGCCCTGCTCTAGTTTAGGGGAGAGCTTGGATTATGCAATATTCACAGTACTTTTGTACGGTTGAGTTGCAGGACCAGGGGACTGGTATTGACTGGTGTGTACCTAGCACACCAGTTGGGCTGGTGTGGTGCGCTAATTGCCAGGTCATTAGCAGTGTGAGCTAGCTTTCAGACACCATTTCTCCTGGGACTGCTGCCCCTGAGCTGAAAGCAAATGGTCAGAACGGTTTATTTGGCAGGTAAAGCTACTGGAGCAGGTTGGTTGTTTGATCTACTGAGTGAAAGCTGCAAACCAAGCGGTTAATTTTTCATCTTTTGTTAACAGCTTGCAATCTTATGCGTTCAGATTATTTTTCAATTTTAAAATATTTTTTTAAAGCTAGGCAAAAAAAGCAATCTGTGGTGCACTACCAGAAGAATGGTTGTGCTGTGTCAAAGCAAAGATCCCTGATGCTGGCTGGTAGCAAGTAACTGGGCAGGTAACACTGGTGCAAAATTTGGCTTTCTTGCTCTAGGCCTATCATCCTGAGCATTCCTTGTACACCTTCATCATCTCTGACCCTACCAGCTCTCAGGAAGGTGTTCTATTTCTGCAACACTTGAAAAAGAGTCGTAATGAAATTTTTATTTTGTTAGGAAGTTGCTTACCACAGTTGGTTTTTGGTCTGCCCTCCTGTGATTCCACATTTAACTTGCCAGAAGTTCACGATATTTTTTTTTTTTTTTCCTCCTCTGAACATGATATTCACGTTCTTTTTCCCCTTTTTGTCTTTACTGCCAGTAATTGCCTTAATCTCCTGTTCAACCCCAAACAACAAATTTATTTTTTTGGTCCTTTTCAAGTGTTTTGAGTTGATGATACAAGTATCCTGTTGCTTTCATATAGTACCTGTACATGGTCTCCTGGAAGTATTTCCACGTTTCCAGCTATCTCTTTACTGCTGCACTGATTTTTATGTAAGTCTCCTTTTTTCAAATGCAAGCTTGTTGCTTAGATTTCTGTGGGCTTTTTTTTTTTTTTTCTTTTAGGGTGTTGAAGAATAGCTGTTCTTGCGTGTTGCTGGGGACTAGCTGCTTTGCTATTACAGGTTTTTAACTAGTTATTTGTAATGTCTAAAAATACAGTGTTTTCATCACCCTGTCAAGATAATTTCCCAGTCTGTGTGGGGTAGCTGTAGTTTCAAATCATTCCTGTTTTCAGTCTACATACCCAGTCTCCTGTAGCCCTGTGGACAGTGTCACAATCTGGTAAGTTTTAAACTAATCTTAACCTGTGCTTTTTTTAACACGTCACACCGTTTCCCCACTGGCCTCACTTGCTCTGATGTTCTCCTGCTTCTCGTATTTGGGGAGTTACAGCTTCCTGCTGGGTTTTGTCTTCCCTCGAGCCTTTTTTTGCTGTGTCCTGTCCTGCTTATGTGAGTCCCTCCATGGTGCTTGTCCCTTGGGAGGTGTGGGGGACAGCCTGGGGACCACGGTGGGTATGGCCCATGTCTCTGCACTCTTCAGTACGGCGCTTTCTGTCTCTGAAGATGGGGAATTGCCTCATCTTGTAAGCAAGCTGTCCTTTATGGTAGGAAACGCCACTGCGCTGCTGTGTAAACCTAGAGTTTACATTGAGTACTCTGCGTGGTTTTGGCCCCCTCATTTCCAAAAGAATATAGCAGAACTGGAAGAGGTCCCACGTAGGTGGCTAGGTCAACAGTGTGGATGTTCCTGGTACTGGGCATGACTCATGGACAAAGACTTACAAACCAGGAAAAGAGATGAACTTTGGGGGATCATCAGATATACAGATTTATGTGAGTAGTAATGAGGGATGGTCAAGAAGTGCTTGTTCGCTGCCTCACAAGGCCTGAGGGTTGTCAAAGGGAGGAACAGAAGGAGCTGGACCTTCATGCAGTGGGTGGTAGATCTGCAGAGACCTCTTCCGAAGGGTGTGTTGGGTGCAAAAAGTTTACCTGGGTTAAGTACCTGGAAGAAAAAACAAAACATGTCGGGCTCTAAAAATCCTTAGAAATGAACGTGGTTGGAGGTGGGGAGGCTACTCAGGAGAAGGTGTCCCGCTTTTGCTCTTTCCTTGGCATCCAGCTATGGCTGTGGTTGGAGAGCAGGCTGCCTGTGGGAGAGGAGACCTTGCAGGGAAGAAAGGCTGCTGATACCTTCCCATCTTGTGCTGGAATTTTTGCCATAGGTTTTGATTTACATCTCTGATCTCCACCAGACCTTCACCTAATTGAGTAGATTGACCCTGGCTTTTACACAGCAGGCAATTAATCAAAGACTGACTAATCAGCTCCCTCAATGACTGGCACCTTACAGAAAGGCTGGGAATCAGTTACATGCTACCTCCACAAACCAGTTTTATGCTCTGAGATTTATAACCAGTTAACTCTATTGAATTCTGTGGATTTACGGTACACTTTAATTATTATAAACTCTGAAATGTAATAAAAGGTACTTTATTTAGCTACCTTAAGTGGGAATTTAAAAACTAACTTCTGTAGATGCTTTAACTAATTATGCTCAGGAGTTTTACTGTACTATTAAAATTGAGCTGAAATCTGTCATCTGTCCCTGAAATTAAATACCTTGAAAACTCACTGGCTGAGCAATAGAGTCTAAACTTATTCTTTAGAGTTTAAAAGTAGTTTTATTCAAAGGTCTTAGTTTTCATCTAAATGACTTCCTAAGTTAACGTTTGACACTGCTGAAATACAAAACTTGACTTTTGAGCTAAGGTTCTCATTTACCAAGCTGCAGTAGTTAATTATCACTCAGTGATGTTAACTGCCATCTATTAGGAGTTTTAAATTGAGGATGCACTGTGAAATAAGATAAAATTAAACAAAGCAGAATAAATGTGTACAAACACTTGGTCTTCCTGCGCAGCCAGGCTCATTTATGTTCATGCCAGGGCTGAAGCAGAGGGCAGGGAAGGAATCCAGTTGGAGCCTGTGGCACTGTCCCAAGAGGAGGAAGCCACTGCTGCCATCCTCATCGAGAATGACATGAGAGGTGATTTTTGGGGTTTTGGTTGGGTTTTTTTGTTTGTTTTTGGTTTGGTTTTTGTTTGTTTGTTCGTTTTGTTTTGTTTTTTCCCTAGCCAGGCCTATGTATGAGCTCCTGGATGGTCCTCTGAGCCCCCTTTTCTGCAGGAAGGGGGTAAGCGGACTACACTTTGCTTGTTTTCTTGGTGCTGAGTTTTGCTATGATGCTCCAGAAAATCATGTATGTTCCCTTTCTGGTAATAAATATTCAAATCTCTGATTTACCAGCACTAATATACTTAATTAAATAAACTAAATTGCCATGGGCAATTATGTAGGCTGTCTCTTAATGTACTACAACTCTCTTTTGTTTCATATTCTCACCACTCTGAACGTCCTCCACTGACTTTTTCTTTTGCTTCCCGCAACTGATTGAGAAGCAGAGCCCAGACACACTTCTCTCTGCTGTGTTGTTTGTGGTTGTTGGTGCCTGTATTGTAAAGCTGCCAGCTCACTTGGCTTTCTCGTAATGACTTTTGTGTCCTTTTTGTCACTTCTATGACCTAAAGCATGTTGCTGTCACTGAAAGCACGATCTTTTTTTGCCCTCCAGTCAAATCCTGGGCTGGACTACCCTTGCATTGTCTTTACTGATGGTGAATCCCCCTCTGTACATTTTGCCTGCACTGTTAGTCTCATGGCTGTCTCTTCACGGTTTGATTTTCTTTTCGTTGCTGGTGGATAACTATATTGCATCCAAGTGGAGTTGCACAGACTCTGGAAGCACAGTTGATCTGTTTCAAGTGTGGATTCCCTGCGTGTTCTGGAGCATGGATGCTCCCCGATGATTTGAATTTCTCCTCAGAGTTACTGGCAGTTTTGGAGGACCATTGTTTTGACATCGGTTGACAGAGGGGTTGGCGTCCTCCTTTCCCCTGCTTGCGGCAGTGCACTCAAGGCAGATCCTTGGCTGCTGTTCACGAGCGCTGAGCGTGGACAGAGGACAGGGCTTGTGTGTGTCAAGTCCTGTGAAGGTTTTGTGATAACATTCCTGGTGTTTTGGACTCATTGGCTGTCTGCATTTGCTCATGCATCTCCAAATGGTTTTACTGTGTAACACGAGCAGCTGGTTCCTGTTCTTCAGCCTGATACTGCTGCTTATCAGTGACACTGGGATTAGATTGTGGTGTTTGTACATGGCAAGTGTTTGAATTAGCTAAAGATGCTCTGGAGGCATCTTCCTCTTATTTGGCAGTGTTCTCAATCACTGCACGTGTTGCTCTTTGTTTTTCTTGTTTTTTTTTTTTCTTCCTGGGGTATTTGGTTCTCTCTCCCACATCTCTGTCAAGATAGCTGTTTGGGTGGGTATTTTCCTCTCTGCCTCTCATCACTTTCCATGGTAGAGTGGTTGCTATTGCTTGTGTTCCAGGTCTGTTTCTCTCTTCTGTCCAGCTACGTTGCTTTAGCCTATGGGCTGACTTGGTATTTGCGTTCTTGCTTTGATTCCTTCCATGGACAAACGCATTGCCTGCAGCACTCTGCTTGTGTTTTGGGGAAATTAGATCTGCTCTTCTCTGTACTCTTGCTTGCAAGCTGGACTCTTGTAACCCACAAGCTCTCTATCCAGTTTGATGTTTCCAAAGTAGTATGTGGACTGAGTTGCAAGGTGAAGAACATTGATCATCTGTTTCTTGGTTTCTGATCAAAACCTGCTGTTTATCTGGGGAATTCCAGCCTCTCTTCATCTCATCTGCAATTGTAATGGTTTTGGTTGTGTTTCTGGCAGCACTCTCTTTCAATACTGGAATATTATTTAAAAAAAAAAAAAACCAACCATCTTTAATTAGGAAAATAAAACCCTTGCTATTGATTTTCAGGTCTCTGAATAGACTTGAACCACCCCTGTGAACATAGACTTCTTCTTTTTAGATTCACCTCTTGCGGAGTTTGAGTTCGCTTCTCTGCTTTGTTTCTAGGGGTTGATTCGCCTGCCAGCTTGTCTTTGCAGGGCATCCCACTAGACTGAGTGCTGCTCCAGGCTTTCCTTCCCCCCACCTTCACTGCCCCAGGAGAAGAAACGTGGGTTGCAACAGAGACCAGAGACCCTGGGGTACCCCTGAAACTTCTGCAAATTTCTGTGAACTGGACCACTTGGATTCACTTCAGAGACTATGCAGTCAGTGGGAAACTTTCACTGGAATAAGTGAGCCCTGGAGTCCAGGCTTGGGGTAGAATTCAGGATTGGATCTGAAAATCCATCTGTGAAGTATGCAGGTACACAGGATTGTAGCGAGCCAGGCCATCAAGCAGCATGTACTGGAACAGCCATAGGGAAACTGTTTGATCAAATTACTGCTGACTTAATAATCCCAGCAGACATAATTTCTCTCTGCATACCTTGGCAAAACAGGTCATATTTCTCTACTACAGGCTTAGTGGGTATGTAGATTTTGTTGATATTTTGGACTATAGGTGAAGCTAACTTTTTTGTTTGTGGGTAATGGCTTACAGTCTCATTTCAGTTAGTTTTCAGGTGTGGTTTCAGGTAAAACAAGGCCATGCATTTGGTCTAAGCCACTTCAAAGAAATTTTTTTTGAGGAAATGCCATGGAGTCCAGACATGTTTAATCGAAACACTGCTTCTGCAAAGACAGTTTCCTCCTCTTGAGGTTGGGACCTTGTCATCTATACCTGTTAGCAAGCAGCAGGTGAATATGACTTAGGCAGAAATGTGTTGTGTAAATATTTCTGACTTCACGCGTATCTAGCGCAGGCATCTTTCCCCAGCATAGTCTGCTGCTGTGCTCTGTTAGCCCAGAGGAGTGCAGTACTGGGCAGATGCTGGGCGAGTTCAGTGAGACGTGCCGGAGATGTTTCATCTATGTGTACCTTGGTAAGAGCAGTGAGAAGTGTACTGACCTGAAGCCTGTTTCATGAAGTTTTCCAGTTTTGGGGCTTTTGGTGGTGGAGTCCTGGGGTACTCCCTGGCTCCCTTCTCCTCCCAGGACTTGTAAAGCCTCCTCTCTCCCCTTCCCTCACCACTTGATAATGGGTCTGGGTCAGTGCAGGTGTCACCCTGTGGGGTGGCTTTGCCCATAGTGAGCCAAATTAATTAATTAAAGGAAGAGATGACATTCCCTGGCTGGGAGGCGACTACCAGGCACACGCTGGCCTAGTTTTTATTCCAGGTTTGTTATGGTGTGATGTGCCTTGTTATCCACGTCAGGGCAGGGAGGGACTGAATGACACTCGTCTCGTGCTCAGCATGGCACCTTGAAAAAGAAGAATTAGGAATCAATTTATGAGGGGTTCTCTCAGAGGCACTTTGGCAAAGGGCTTTTGGTGGAGCTTTGAGGGAGAGCGTGGCTGGCGAGGCCCTGGTTCCATGGTGGACACCTGAAAGGGATCTTGCTGCTCAGCCGAGCTGGAAGCACGTCACGTTGCTGGGGGAACCGGCTGTGCCGTGGCTCTTAGGTGAAAGGATGTTTGATCTTTAAAATAACGATGTAAAGGTTTACGTGAAATACATTGTCCGGGTTTTTAAAATATCGGCTTGACATTTAGCGGGACATAAAGGGAATATTTCTACAGTTTAGCTGGTGGTTGACAAATAATAACAAAAACTGGCTACATCTGAAAATGTATTTGGATTTCTGCCAGTTCTGCTCTAGCTCTTTCAGCACAATGGTTCTGAAAAAAAAAAAAAAAAAACAGACAAAGGGCAGTATTGAGTTGACAAGGGCGAGAGTTTGTTCTCCTAATGTTATTGTGGCATTATTTCTGGATTACGTTTTTTCATTGCAACTTTCTAAATGATGGATTCAAGAGCAAAGTTTAGAGTAAGAACTTAGTGTGGGAGAGCAAGGAAAGCAGCTGAGTGCATGGGAGTCAGAGTGGAGGCTTAAATGGGAAGGTCTCCCATTTTCCTCCATAAATATGACAGTTCTGATGAATTCTGGATACGTTTGAATAAAAGTGAATAAACATTGTAAACAGAGAATATTTTGGGGTCTACAGTGAAAGTTACGAAGGGAAGAGTTCGAAAGTAAGGAAATAGCAGAATAATGAATGGGAGGAAGTTTGGAGTAAACAACTTCTCTAATGCAATGCTGACTCAGTGGCAGGAATGGAGGATGGTTTTGCTGGGCAAGCTCTGTTGACACCGAGACCTTCCTCTCTCTCTGGCAACTCATTTCACTGGCTCCCGTCTGGAGCTGCTGCTCGGACATTTATTTTCAGTAGTGCAGCATTGGGACTAAATGTACATACAGGGAATGAGGCACCCACAGACCTGTGTGCAGAACTTTCCCAGCCCCTTTCTCGTAGCCCATCTGTGCAAATCTTCAAGGGATTGGTGCTCGCTGCTGAACTGGCAGGGAAATTTCTCAGTGGCTTAGCAGACAAGGCAAGTCTCCTGGGCAATGAATGAAACTTGCTCAATCAGTTGGCTTCAGTGAGTAGTCTGACATAACTAGACTGTGTGTTTCCCTTGTTGCTCTGCTGCACCCTTGCATATTTTTAGCACAGCGCCACGGCTGCTGCCTCCTGCTCCGGGAGCAGCCTCCTGCTCCGGGACCTGGTACGGCTGATCAGCATGATCGCTCAGCCATGCCTGATGTTGGCATCAGAGACAGGGGAGAGGCTGTAAGTCTGGAAAAAGCTCTGCTAAAAGAGACAGTCCTCAACAGTGGCCTTTCACCAGGGCTCTGCCTATCCTGAACCTTTTGCCTGCAGCCATCGCACAGCACAGAGAACCAGACACCCTCTTCAGTTGCCCGATCCATGGGGAATCTGGTGCGGCAAGAGTCATGTAAGTCAAGGGGCTTGATGTCTGCTGAATAAGGACTTTTTTTCCCCCCTCTTAAGCTCTTTCTAAATAGCTCTATTTTAAAGATGCCAGCCTGGACTACTCTTCAGGGATCTGCCAGGCAGCAGCTCTTATAAATGAGATTATCAGAATGCCTTTTTTTTTTTTTTGGGAGGGGGAGAAAGAGTTGCATTAGGAACACCTGCAGAAAATTGCCTCAGGGAGCAGTTTACCTTAGATACTGCTGATAGCTGATAAGAGCCAACTTACAAATTGCTGCAGGCAATGGGGCCAGAAGCCCTTTTGGTTGTGAGCAGCCAGGTCTGCAAGCCCCTGCTGAGTGGAAAGCATCCTCCTCTCCTTCACCCCATTTTCTGTCCACCTTCCCCATGCTCTCTGATGTTTTGAGCATTGTGAGTAGCTGGGTTCAGATATGTAGTTTTATTTTACAGCCTTTGCATGCTGTTTTTGAGAAGCACCAGCTATTCTAGAAGCTGGAAACAAAATTTTGCAGTAATTAATAAAATGCTGGGAAGAGCTCTAATTTCACTGCAGAGAGACCTTTTGCAGGCAGACAATGGGGATGGATTTGCCCTGAATGCTGGGGACAAATAACTCTTCTTCTACTGGGAATGAAATCTACGTCCAAAATGCACATTCAAAGCAGCAGTTGTGTGGATATTGAAAACAGGATGGGACATCACAGTAAGTATCACAGAGCCTTCCTTAAAATATACATTAAGGTTAAAAAGAAAAAAGAAAGGATGTTGAAGTCCATTCTCTACTTTTTTGTTGTTGTTGTTTTTTCTTTTTCCCCAATGAAGTGTGACTTTGTAAGAGACAGTCTCCAAGATGAAATCTCTGACTACTTGTGGGTGTGTAGTAGGTATATAGAATCATAGAATGGTTTGGGTTGGAAGGGATCTTTAAAGGCCATCCAGTCCAACCCCCCTGCAAGGAGCAGGGGCATCTCCAACCAGATCAGGTTGCTCAGAGCCCCATCCAACCTGGCCTGGAATGTTTCCAGGGATGGGGCATCCACCACCTCTCTGGGCAACCTGGGCCAGTGTTCCACCACCCTGATGGTAAAAATTTTTTCCTAATATCTAGTGTAAATCTACCTCCCTCTATTTTGAAACCATAACCCCCATCCTATCACAACAGGCCCTGCTGAAAAGTCTCTCCCCACCTTTCCTGCAGGCCCCCTTTAGGTACTGGAAGACCACTATAAGGTCTCCCTGGAGCCTCCTCTTCTTCAGGCTGATCGGTGCTGGGCTTGCACCTCTTGCTCTAAGAACAGTTTTAATCTCTGTGTATGCAACCCCATCAGCAAGCACAGAGCAGCTGCTGCAGGTTTGTTCTTCCAGCCCGGGAGCCCACAGCAATGGAGCAGGGCCCGGGTGGAGCGTAGGCAGAGCCCCGAGGCCTGGCAAGTGCAAGGGGTACGCTGCTCCCTGGAGAGGAAGCTTTTGTTTTAGACTGAATGCCCACTGTGATCCTTACTTCGCTTATTCACTGCAAATCTGTGGGAATGCAGGATGGAAAAGGTACATTTCTGAAGCAAATTAAAAATATTTATGACCAGAATGTGAATTTAAGCTGAGTAATAAATTATATCTCTGTACACGAGAAAAAAATCACTTGCAATTTCATGATAAATGAATGACATTTTTTTTAGGCAGATTTTTCAACAAGATAATTGTTCGAGTACAGACCTAGCACTCATAAGGTGAGAGCAGTGGGAAAGCTACAGGTAAGGCAGAGGTTTTTAAACAAACCTTGTCGGAAGCGGCATAGGCTGCTTTATCTCTTGTTTCTCTGGCTAGCATTCCTTTGGTGGCTGTCACATGTTTACCAGCCAGCAGCCTTCCGTCTTTCTTGGGACATTAAATCAACAAGTGCATACAGAGAAAAGAGCACGAGCACCACTCCTGCTTTTGAAACTCTGGACTGTGCTTCTCTTCAGCCTTGCCCAGCTTGTATGAACACCGCAGACCCTGAGGAGTAAGCAGCCTGTCCCGGGAAGAAAGCTTTGAAGTACGTTATTTTTGACAAAAGTGTTATTGGGAAATTTCATTGCTGGTTTGACTTGTTTTGCTGCTTTATGCAAGTGTGATGAGGTAAGTTTCATGTTTTGAATGACTTGTGGCTATTTCTTGGTGAGAAGGTAGCTTTCCTAGTTTGTTAATTTGATGACAATTACAGTTGAAAAATAAAATCCTGCATTACCAGTATTTGTTACTTTGGGTTGGCATGCTTCTTTGGTTTTCTTGAAATACAAAGGACTTGGAAATTGCAAGTAATGATAAAGGAGTTAGTGTTTTCTTCTGTTTTCTGCTGTGACATTGTGCTGTTTCCTGCTGTCATTTCAGATTTTACTGTAAAGTGGTAGTAAGACCATAATTCTAGATCCATAATGAGTAACACAAGTGCATAGTATTTGCATTCCATTTGAGCAGAGGGCACATCTGATCACAGTGCAAGGGAAGCCATGGATATTTGCAGGTATTTGTGACTGAGGTAGGTTAAAAAAAGGACCCGAATGTAGCATGGTGGCTATGGGAGAAAACAACTGAAGAGATCCAAATAAAGTAGTAAGTAGACTCCATAGCTTGGCTCAGTGTGTCTGAAAACATCAAAGGAACATGAGGCACTTTATTCTTATGGTCCTTTATGTCAAGTGTTTTGCAGAATGTCTGTGGGGATGTTTGCTCACGTGGGCTGAACTGGAGCATCAGAATTGTAGAAGCCCTTGAAATACATGGAGTCTATTTTAGTCTGCCTCCATTGCATCTGTTTTGGCTAACAGTTGCCTCTGTCTGCCTTCCCTCTTCTCACTCTTCTTCTGGCTCTGAAGTGGCACGACTCTCCATTTATCCCTGAGAATGGTCGGACGTCACAGCTTCTGCTTGAAAGAAACTTTGAGTGGATGCTATGAAACTTGTTAAGACGAATGAATCTTCTGAGACAGTGTTGTGGTAGCTTTCATCTGGAGGGGACCCTTCTCACAGGTTTTGCAGTGCTGGGATTCTGCCCTGCATGTTACTTTTTCAAAGGAATGATGGAGGGTGTCTTGCATCATCAACATTTGTTTTCTCTGAGATAATTTCTGCTCCCTGGAGATTGGTGACAACTCTGCTTTTGATTTCCTTGCTTTTGATTTTCCGTGCCCTATAGAGACAGATATTTTGGGCATAAGTCCCAGGGTCCATCTTTGATTCAGTTTGGCCAAACTGATATTAAGTAAGGCCGAGGAAAGAAGGTGTGATATAGGAAAGAATAAGGTGGGAAGGCACATGCAGGGAGCCAGCTGTTCTCCTGGCTGTTGAAACCAGCCCTGGTTCTCTCTTCCTTATGCCTGCAGGAGTTAATTGCCTTTCCCTTATCACAGAGCCCTTATTTAGCTGAGCGATGACTTCCGTTCACACCCTTCTCCATGCAGCCCTAGAAACAAGTTAATTGGTTTGTTATACTAATGTGGATAGAGAAATGATCATGGTGATACGATAGAATGTGGCAGTACTCGCTAAGCTCTTCACTCTATTAAATACATGAGTCTGGAAACCACTGGCATTTTTTTCTTCAAGCATTTGTTTTAATGGCTTTTGTTTTGTTAGAACATATTTTCCCAGGGCGTAGGTCGCTTTATCGATACCGGAGGCCTAAAAATCTTCCACAGTATGCTCTTTCTTTGAAACCACACCCTGCTTTATTGAGCAGCCTTCTCCCGCTTCAGGGCTCCCTTTTAAATACCAACAATTCCTCCATCCTGTTCCTCAAGAGCTGGAGCCTGAGCTTGGTAGGTAGTCCAAGTCTCAGGGAGCTGTGTGGTAGGGCAATATCTCCTGTGCAGGTGTCCTTCCTACCAGAACAAAAAACATCTGAGGGCCCCCTGTACCAATTATGGCAATACCATGGGTTAATCTGGCAGCAAATGATGTGTGTGGAATGAAACTCACTGTAGGGCCTGTGGCTTTTAGGTTCAGAGGGTGGTGGGTTACTGTCCTCTGAGATGCAGTAGAGAATGACCTGAGAGGGGAAGGAGAGCCTGAATGCCAGGGTTGACTCTGCTGTTCCAATGTCCTGATTCCCTTTGGTAATTTCATGGAAAGGTCAGGGCCTTAGGTGATGTAGCACTCAGGGTTATTAGGTGGTAATGGATGACTTCTCACAGACATGAATCTCGTCACCACCAAACAGAATTTCTTGTCTCAGCAGCAGCGTGACTCTAGGAAATTCCTCTCCCATTTGCTGTTCACGCTTCTTTTTGTGGCCCCTGGGTTATGCTAAATGCCAGACTGATCGGCTGTTTTCGTGGCTGGGCTTAAACGCAGGGACCGGAAACCTTTAGTGGAGCTGCAGAAAGGTTGGTCTTGTTTCTACTTTAAAAAAAAAAAATTAAAAAATCAATTACTGGTTGTGCTTTAAAGGCAAAATTAGCTAACAAAGCTGCCCTTTTAGCATTGCGAATTAGAAGTTTTAGAATAAAGCAGGTGTTCTGCGCTGCAGTTTGACAGAAGTCTCTGGTCTAGGAAGGCTGAGATACACGTTTTCTTTTTGGTCAGCAGTTCGCCGCTGCTGTTACCTGCATGTGTTTAGTGGGAGCTGAAAAAGGGACGGAGTGGATTGAAAAGGATTAAAACATGTCGCTCCAGGCCTGCAGGGAGCATATGTTACCAATATGAGAAAACTTATTTTTCTTCCAAAGGTGCAACTGGTCTCCTTGCTGCCTGTCCGCCCTGCAGCCTGCCAGGCGTGTGCTGAGTGCAGGCGTGGAGCTGCCATGCAGATAGCGAGCGTGTTGTGGCCTCTTGCCGCCCTCTTGTCTCCTTTGGCAGCTGTCAGGAGATGTCTGTGGTCTACAAGGAGCAAACAAATCAAGTTGGAGCCAGGGCTGCGTAGGGATGGTGCCCTGCTTTCCTCGGGCACGTGGCCTGCTCTCCGCGCATGGGAAATCGTCTAAGTATTAAGAGATTTGGTTTGATTAGCTGAAATCTCCTGTTGGCAGCACATTTCCAGTCCCTGGAGCAATGGAGATCAGACAGGTTGCCAAGGCAACGCGCAGCCTTCAGTGAGAGGTTTGCTGCTGCATCGTCCTTGGTCAATTGATGGAGTAGGATTTATTTAGGTCTTTGGGGGAAAAAAAAAAAAAAAAAAGAAAAAAGCTGCTGTCCAACCTTTTGCTGTGGTGAGTCACTCTGCCTTGGGTCAGATTGGTGGAACTAAGAACAAGGTTTTGTGGATGAGAAAAATAAGTACATGAGAGCATAAAGATCCCAATTAGGTTCCTCTTTGAAGAGATGAGAGCACTTCAGTTCTGAGTGGAGACAACTTATTCTTTGTTATCTTCCCAAATAAGAGAGAAGCAGCAACTGAGGTCCTCCTTTCTCCTCCCTCTCATCCCCTTTCCTCTCTTTCCCAAATGTAAAATACTTATTTTTGTTTGCTAAAAGACTCTGTGCTCACTGTTGGATTCTTGACCCATACCAGGGATCCTTCCAGTTTGACCTTTTGTCGCTGCTTCACTTGTTGCTCTCTGCTCCCTTCTCTGTTGCAGAAGCCTTGATAAACTCAGCTTATGTAAGTTTTCATTTCATTACATTATTCTTCCTTTTGCACCACCTGGGAGATGAAAAGCTCATCCTGTCACCACTTGTGAACACCACTGCAGCAGTGGTGGTGTGCTGAAAGTTGTCGTGTCTCTCATTGCCTGCTCCTTGATCTGGACTCAAAGTCAAGGACTGTGTTGGGACCTGGACATCTCTCACCATGACTGTTCCCTACTTTTACTGAGGTAACAGGGTTGTGCCAGCGGTGTGCAGAGCTTTCTCTGAAATTTTGGAAGGAACCGGATGCAGTGTTCTCGTAAGCATGGTCAAGGAGGGAAATGCCATTGTGCTGAATGCAAGACATTGATTTGCTAAGTTAGTAAAGGTTTCTTAAAAGTAATTCTGGCAGTGATAGGGAAGACATGCTACAAGGCTAACAAGACCACACCTGGTGAATTGAAGGTGGTATATGGGAGACACCAAAAGTGCCCTTTTTTGTTTCTCGTACTATTGAGATAAATATGGGTTGTGCTTAGCAGTAGATCCCTTGTTAGTTCAGAAAGAAATTGTTGGAGCAACAATTATGGTGCAGTCACCGCATGATTTAACATGGGGAGGCAGGATGGCATTTTCTGAACATCCAGGTGCTGCTTTTCTCTTGTGAGTGTGTACCTCAGCTGGGGGCATGTAACATGGGGAGAAGAGAAGGAATTTTAAAAAAAAAAAACCTAGACATTGCTTGCTGAGAGACAAATTCTGACCTTATCTGTCATAAAACCAAGGCATGACCTTTGTAGGCAGCAATTTCTATGTGAGAGGGAAAAGTTTAAAAAGGTGGAGGAGCCTTTAAAACTCTACATTGGCATCCTTACTTATTTACTGTTTTTGAGAGGATGGCAGTTGATAGATGTGTCACTGTGATGATGCACTTTTATTTTCTTTCTCTGTCTCAAAATACTGCATTAGCGATACCATGGCAACAAAGAAGTTGCCTTGAAGGAAAAGGAAAAAAGAAGCGTGACTTCAGTGTTCAAGAAAAGTGGCAGACTGACAGCCCTACTCTTCCCTTTCTACCAGTGAGGCAGTGGTGGTGTCAGCTCTGACAAAATGTATCCGATTATGAACTCTGTGTTGTACTGTGGCTGAAAACAAGCCTGGGACATGATCAAAGACAAACCTGCTACAGTGAGAGAGGGCTGAGAGTCTTCTGAGAAAACGTGCTCTTGTTGGGCAATTAAATTCTGCTTAAATTGTAACTTTTTCTAAGAAATACATAATCTTGAAAAAATTTCTCAGATTGAAGTTGTGTCCTTATTCAAGATGAAATTCCTTTCTGAGTAGAGCATGGTGATGGTGAGAGAAACCACCTGTCCCTTGTGGCAGGTTTTCTGGAGGTCAGACAGTCAGAGGACGCCTGGATGGGGCAAATTCAAGTCTCTGTCCTACTCGATTCAGACTTGCGTTTGAGGTCTCATGATGACAGGTCTCATCTCTAACATGAGAGCTCTAGGCAGCAAGACTGGCTTTTAGGGACCAGCATCTTTCTCTCATTTGATCTAATCCAGATTGTATAGGTAGTTATCACTGCCTTTTCTTGCTTTCCTGCATCTTAAGTGAAAACTTTGACTACCAAGTTAATCCCCTCCCTGTTTTGTGTGATGGCTGTTTTTACAATGGAAATAGTTCCAGCATGGAAAACTGAGAATTTCAGCATAGCTCGGTGATTAGGGTGAATATTGAGATAGAGAAGAAATGACAGAGCAAAGACTTGAGCGTAAGGGTTTCTCATAGATTGTGGACTAGGAAAGTAATTTTCTGCCCAGTTCTAGTTTTTCTTCACTGGTCTGGAGAAGGGCTGAGACAAACAGTTATGAATGCTGCGTTTTTTACTTTGCTTATCTCAGCTGTTGGCCCAGCTCTGAGGGCAATCCTGGCAGGGGCCGGTGGTGGTACAGGAGCACCAAGGCCTGGATGGGTACCACAAGGTTCCTCGTGCTGTCTGTGTTAAGCCTTTTCAGCCCTGACACGGAAGGGACCAGCTTTCAGTTTGTGAATGGCAATTCAAGTGCTGTGCTGCTCAAATTCTCAGTCTCCCTGGCCCTGTTAACTTCAATGAATTTTAAATACCGTACTGAATTGGAGCCTTTCCTAAGATTATTACCAAGATTGGCAATTAGTCTCTGAATCACCCTTTAGAGGCCTGGTTCGTTACTTGAGTCACCCCTGTTAGTGTGAATATTCCCCTGTCAGTTCGGACAGACTTCTGTTCCCTCGTTTCATCCGTATTTGTGATGTGTGTGCTTAGAGATGGAGAAATGTGGTGAGAGCCAGGCTCTTCTGGATGCAGAACATTAAGCATGATTATTTGCAAATACCATGTACTTGCTGTAGACTTGAACTAGTGCTCCACAGTCATTTGGAACACATCCAGCAAAATTAATACTTTGTCTTTTCTAATTGAAAAATGCCTTTTGTTAAAGGCAGAATATTTCACAGAACTGTATCTGCTTAGTTGCAAACCTCGTCTGGAGCATTGCTCAAGGCCAGGGTGGGATTTCTGCTCCTGGGAAGACAGTGCTGAGACAGGGTAATATATGAGCAAGATATATGGGAGCCTTTGTAAGGTGGAAGATCTGGCCTAAGGGAAAGCCTTCTTGAACTTGGGCCTCCTCGTTGCTGAGTTATGGCTCTCACAGGTGAGCTGCTGGATGCTCTGAGGTTTGTCCCTCCAGTGTTTATGTCTTGGTCATTTTTCTACAGCAGGTTCTCAGTGAAGTCGAGACTGCGTCCACAGATCTGCCCTTTCTGAACTTCAGTGAGCAGGTTGAAAAAATCAGGTGTAACAGTGCTGGCCCTACTGCTGGCCCCAAGACGGGCTGCACAGTGAGCCAAGCTCAGCCCTAAAGAGTAGAAGTTGCCCTCCTCTAGTTGTGCCCTCCTCTACCTGGGACACGGTACTGGGAAAAGGAAAATGTGGGTTTAAGGGAGAATTTGTCGCAGGCCTTTCGTTTCTTAGATGAGTGCCCTTGCTTAATGCCAGCATCTCCGTATCCCCTGTTGTGCCGGCTGTGCCCTCCCTTGAACTCAGCGTTGCCAGAAGGTATTGGGTACCTCTGCTGGATTGTGTCCCTAAGAAGAATCAGGCTTTGGGGGAAGAAATGCCAGTACTGTGGCTTTCAGGTGACTCGAGGTGGCTGAGGAGATGCGTGGAGGCCCATGGCTGTCACTGTGGTGTCGTCTGTAGGAAGCTGCTGTAGATTTGCGAGCGTCAGCCTTGGGGTGAAAAGTGAAGTGTTTCTAGACACTGAAGTACCTGTGTAGATGGTTGGGGGTTTTCATGATTGTTCTTTTGGGCCTAGCTTCCACTGTTTTGGGTTGTGTCTGTGCTGTGGCTCCCCTCCCGTGGAGCAGTTGTGTAGCGTTTCCCTGTTTCACAGGGTTGCTGGGGGGATAAATGCAGTGTGTTTGGGTACTGGGGTTATGTGGGTCGTAGAAGAAAGGGAGATGAGGTTGCTGTAGTGTCTCTGAGACCTTTGAGATTGCACGCCTGTGTCATATGCCTTAAGGGCAACTTCAGTCTTTAAAGGTGACCTGCAAACACATCAGCAGCTACGAAGGACCCAATTTTCCACCCTTTGATCAGTAAAATTTTACAGTCAAAGTTAATAGAAGTATAGTCAGGTCAGAAGTGTCTTTCAGTCCTTCATATTCCTTATATAAAAGGACTGGAGAGCTTCCTCAGTCTTGCTGTCTGTAAATCAGCACATAAAAATAAAGCGTGTGAAACTGAGCCTAAATGCAGGGCAAGTCCTCCTGCCTTGGGTGGGAATTTCACCCTTCTGCTGCAGCACTGAATGTGGTCTGATTGCATTTCTGATAATGTATTTGCGGATCACCTTGAGGAGAAGAGGAGGAGTTATACAACTGTTCCCTCACAGTGCTGTTAGGAAGGGTCGGGCTTTGTCTCCTTTGAAATAGGTATCAGGAGAGAGCTGCAATCCTGTGAAAACACACATTTATTTCTGAAGTGTTTGTGTATTGTGTGTGTGGTGCACATGAATAGAATTGCCACCTGTCCGAGGCTGATAACCGTGATCTGGGGAGCAGTGGTCATGCGCTCCTTATTCTGGCAGTTTGCTGTATGAAGACTCAGCGCCTACAGCTTCTCTTGGGCTGAATTTGTGAAATGCTGCATGGAATGAGTTGAGTGGCACTTTCTCCCATTAGTTATCCTATTTCTTTAGGAATCTACATGTGGCAATATTTTCTTTTGTAACCTTGTCCTCAGCTCGTGGGTGTGCGAAGTGAGAAGATCCTGATACCCACGTGCTTTGGGCACTGAGTAGAGGATGTGACTGAGAAACCTTCTTGGTGCTTCTGTTGCACCCAGCAGCGAACTCATCCTTGCAGTGGGGCTGCTGTTGTCATTTCACCCCACAGAACTTCCCTTCGGGAGTTGCTGAGCCTCGCTAAGCACAAGGCTCGTTACAGCTGGGCTCCAGTGCCTTGCTGCACTGTGACACTGCTGATAGGGATGAGGATATGTAGGTATGCAGGTAGGTGGAAACTTTCGAATACATCATAATAGTAATAATAATAACGTGCGCTTCTACTGCCTTGCAGCTTTCGCTGGAACTTCTGCCCACGCATCAGCCTACTTGGTTCACAATGCAGTGTGCATGCTAGACAATTAGTGGTTGATAATGAAAAATGTCATGGGAACCAGCAGGAAAATCATAGCTTACTCCAAATATATAATGAAATGTAATTAGCACAGACAGTAAAACAGACAATTTATGGGGTTTTTTTGTAATTAAAAAGTACCAGTAAACATTGCTTTTGCAGGAAGCTTGGTATCAAATGGAATTAAAGAACCATTGTCTGGAATAGGATTTTATGCAAAGTTTAACCCTTGCAAAGCTGAATGGAATAAGGTTTTGTTAATTGCAGACTCTCCAAGGGAATCTCTTGTGGCACTTCTTCCACTCATTCTCCTAGTTGTGGGCTGTCTGGAGAGGCCAAGTCTGCTATCAGAATTGCTGTGAAACCTGCGAGCCAGCTAGATTCAACGTGTGTAACGGTGTGGCCGATACCTCCCTCCTGCTCCTCCAGACAGACTCCCCCCTGAAGTAATCTCAAGGGGGAGATTGGAGTAGGAACAGCATTGTAATGTCTTGTGCTCCCTGTGTCCTCTGTCAGATGTCTGCTGTTGATCTCTCTTCCATCTCTGATTTCTGCTTTCCTAGCTTGGGGCCCTTCACACTGCACCTCCTGTTTGTTCTTGAGCAGTGTACGCAAAGGAGGGCGTGCAGTTATGCAGGAGCGCAAACAGCGTTTCTTGGCTTGTGCTCTCACTTGGGTCAACAGAATGCCTGGATCCACTGTGGCATTGCACAAAGGTATCCATGGCATTAATTTCTTAGCTTAAAAATGGGTGGGTGGGAGTGAGTCCTGGCTCAGTGGCCTGTTCATGTCCCAAAGTGAGCTCCTTTTCTGGACTTGAGTGCCCAGGGTGTGAGCCAGCAGTTGAATGCCTCACTACGTCTCCTCTTCTTGCCTTCAGGTACAGTCTGTCATCTACTGCTCTAAGGCTGGACATTTTACTTGTGTGAGAAACTCTGACACACTCCAGCAGTGCTGTAACACAAGTGACGTGTGTCCATTTCTGCTGCTCTTCCTCCTCAGCACCCTCCCTGGCCCAGACATCCCATCACAATCTGGAACAGAGCTCTACTCCAAGTCAGATTTGCAATAATTTCCATGGCGTAGTCTTAGCCTAGAATTTCAAGCCTGCAGAGAAAGCCCTTCAGCCAAAGGTTGCAAGGAGAGCTGGGCCACGTGGTCAGGACTGTATGCAGGTGCAGCGTGATTTCCTCTTGATGATGGAGGAGCAGAGAGCCAGCGTGCCTCCCATCACAGAGGGATATGAGCTTCCAGCTGGAGCCAGGTGTACAGACTGTAATCTCTCTACCCACGTATGTGAGACAGTGCTCAGGTGCAAAATCACAGCCCTCCCTCAGAGTCGCTGTGGCACAAACCTCTAGTATCTGGCATGGATGACACTGGGGAGAGGAGAAGAAACTTCTGCTTAAAGCCTTGCGACACAGTCCAGAAGTTCCTTTGCTTTGTGCTGCAGAAGTCCCAGTCACCTCCTGGCAGCTGGGCAGACCCTCTTTAGGAGAGGGACTCTGTGGTTTGCTGTGGGAACTCTCAGTGGGAGCCAGAGCTGTGGTGGTCCTTCTGGGGCACCTCCTTTCCTCTGCTTGGTGCCTACAGTGAATGGAGGGGTGGTGCGGGGATCTCAGCCCTTGTTGGTAGTTGGCTGATAGTCTTTGCTGTTCAGGATGTATGGGGAGGGGTCTGTGCAGTCCCTTCTTACCTGTGCTCCCAAAACCTCTGTGTGGACACAGTTGTTAGTGTTTGGCTTTGAAAGCTTCCTCCTAGAAGCTACTGCTGGACCTTTTGTGAGCTCTGACAGGAGGTGCCTTTTACAACTCTGCTCCATGGAGCAGGGGAGGCCTGAAGGGTTGTCCCAAGTCCTACGCCACTGGCCAACTACTTTCTTGTTCCTCTGTAGCTGACCAGGAAGCAAGAATAGATGGGCAATAGTGCTGTTGTGCCAAGCAGGGTCCTTTAGAGCAAATGGATAGCAGCTGATAAAGTCTCCGAACTTTCTTTCAGGATGCCTGGTCTAGTCAAGGATCTGCTTTCTCCTGTGGGATTTTGTGAGGTACCATGCAGGTCTGTTGGAAAAAGGCACGCTTTGAGGATTTCTGCAGCTGGGAGTTGTGTAGCATATTGGAGTATGTGTTGGCACAATTTGTGTTTAAAAATATTGATGGCTTGCACATGCATGCATACCCACACACTCTAGTGTGCTGAGATGTGGTGATCCCAGGTGTTCTATATGTAAGGTAGAGCATAATCCTTCTTCCTGCCTATAATATGCTTAAGAAAAGGAGGAGTCATGATGGGACCCAGACAGGCTGTCATGTATATTCTGGGGTTATGGCTACTTTGATTTATACTCAGCTGGTTTGATTTACACTTAGCTCCAGAAGCCACTCAATGGTGACTGCAGCAGCTGGAAATAGCCGGAGTAGATGTATCACTCAGCCATCTCCCCAGCCCTGCTCCCTGGGTTGAGGTGTGAGGGGAAGACAGGGCTGGTATGTGCCTGCCAAATTATCCAGGCAAGCTGTGGCACAAAATTTTAGTGCTGGCAGGGAGACCCACTGTCTTCACAGACCCTGCTTAGTGCCAGTATAGTATGAAGAGGATGTAGAAGTAATCGCCAGTGACCATGCCTATGCAGAAGAGAGCGATGGAAAAGTAGACTTGATCTTCTTGTCATTTAAGCTGCTGTAATTCGGTGCGTGTTTCTGTTCCTTCCTTAGGCTGGAGTGAGCAAGGTCAGAGCCACCTCCAGAGTTTGCGTAACCCATATTCCTCTGGGTTGTGTCCCAAACACTCATCTCTTTTGCGTGTGGGCTGCTGCTATGCATTGGTGATTTTTGTTTCCAATTGAGGCACTTTGGCTTGTGTTAATTAGGGTTTTTTAATTCCCTAGATCATAGTCCTACTGTGCACTATCAAGGCCATAACTGGAGACAGTGCAGCTCTTCTTGCCTAAGTCTTTCGCTGAGTCAAGTCTTGTAAACTCCCAGTGAGTTGTTTCACAGGCAAGGCTGGCTCTGCTTACATCCTTTCCTCCTGCTCATCTCATCTGTGAGCTGCAGCTTTGAGATCACAGGCATCCCTGTTGTGCCACTGATGCTGCTGATGTTTCATTTTTATAGGGTCTTTGACTCGAATAGAGCAACTGAACTTCACCCCTTCCTGGTGAAGTAATTACCAGAATAACAAGCCGTTGGTGTTTTGGTTTGTTTTGGTTTTTTTTTCAGATGGCACTTAGAGTTTTTGACACGTGTGCCCTTGCCATCCACATTGGATGATGTCTATGGTGTTTGTCTCTTGTTTTGGCATTTTGATATGTGTGAGAGAGAGGTGAAATGGCTTTAAAAGCTTTCTGCTGGTGCCTGCGGTTTGTTGCAGACCCAGTGGTAGAGGCAGAATGGGATAAATTGAAATAAAACTGTTTCTCTACAGTTTGACATAGGGATGTTGATGTATAGGACTAGGTCATCAGCTGGTGAGGAACCACTGGGCTCGTTACAAGTGGCCAAACCTGACACCAAGGGAGCTAAACAGAATTACCTGAGCTGCAAGCTGATCTTTTGCAGCAAAGAATGGTAGTTGATGTGGTACTGTATTGTACTTCTTACTTAAGGGTAAAGTAAGAGTTGAACAAGGAACATAGACTGTACATTAACCTGATTCTTAGTAAAGAACTGGGGGGTTGGACTAGATGGTCTTTAAAGGTCCCTTCCAACCCTAACTATTCTATGATTCTTTATCAAGTTAGTGAGTACCATGATGGTGTAATCTGGCAGTTTTAGAGAAAATACACAAATTGCAAAGGAGATGTTGGGGCCTTTTTCGCCCTGAGTTAATCTTCCTCACAGCCTCCCCTGAGAATTTACCACAAGCGGTGCAGAAACAGTTTATGACCGACTGTCCTTAGCTGGATCCTTGTTGCAGCAGAGATTCAGAGTGTGTCTCTTGAAGCCAGTGGAATTCTGCATTGATACGCAAGTTTATTAAAATCAGTTAGCGTCTTTCCTCTGTTGGAGTTCATCATGTAACAGAAATGAAGACCTTAATCAGAACCAAGTTTGGTGTGTAATGTACCCTGTTGTTGATGTCCTCAATGCGGATATTGTATCCATTCAATCCAAGTCCAAGTTCTGTGGAATTTTGTTGCTATTTCTTCTGTGGAGAGGATGGGGAAACAGAGCCATGGATACAGATGTGGTTAAACCACATCTTTCTCTGGGCAGTCTTTCCTACTTGTGGTAATGTTTTCTTTCTGACTTTCTGTTCCTAGCTATTCCTGAGACCGCTGGCTTTTTTTCTGCAGTTGGAGTCTTCATTATCCTCCCTGCCATCCTCTTTCACTTCATCAAGAAGAAGCTCTACTTTGAAAAGAGAGGTGGACTCCCGTGCCTGGAACAACAAGGGAGAAGAAAACACAACGAAGAAAAGTCCAGAGTTCATGAGGGCCTTGGTAAGTATCACAGTATTGTACCACCTTTGTTGTACAGAATCTTTTTGAGGCTTTGATTGCCGGGAAGACAGAGATAAAGCCATTTGCTGTGTCACAGATTATTTGTGTGGAAAACAGCATGGTTTTGGATAAGACTATGGTAACCTTCGAAACTGATCAAATGGATATGCAGTTGCTACCACAGTCCCATTATCTTTATTGTCTGGAGTAATCTCTTGAAAAATGGAGGGCAGCACTGGGGAAAAAGCACACTTCCCACTGTCTGTCTGTTGTGGGAGTGTTTTGTTAATCCAGTGAAGAGCAAAATGTAAGCAATTCTGAGTAATGACACTGCCTTTCTGCTCACAAAGGATATGCCTGTCCTGGTTTTCTGGTAGTAGCTATTACACGCTCTTTCATGCATTTGTTCTTGTCTGGAAACATTGTGTCTTGGGTAAACTTTTGAGTCCTGGAGTCAAAATAACTGGGAATTTTACTATATTACAAAAATAACATTTTGATGTTTCTCGGCCGTCAAAAATCCATCCATTCTGTTAATGGTGGTAACTGAGAATTTGGTCATTTCATCATACATTGACTTGTAAATTTGCATGTCATAAGTCTACAGTCATTGAAATAACCAGCCAAGAAGAGGCTTCAGAAGCCTCCTAATTAAAAGGTCTGCTTCTCAGTGGCTCAGTCTTAAAGCTAGTTGTAGAAGGGCACCATCACAAAGTGTGGAGTCCCTGGACATTTTGTCTTGTACATTGAGTTCAGCATGGCTGGTGCAAAGGGCATGATCTGGTCATACCTTAAGAGTCCAGCATTTATGGACAGTGAAGGCTTGGATGCCACATGTGATAGGAAGTCAGTGGGACTGACTGCTTCTTGCTAAATGCATTTGTGAGTCGGCAACAGGCACCAAAAAGTTAAAAGTACCAATGGTACTTGAAATTATTCTCACTCACCCCCCTCTTCATGAACGTCCTAACTTTAATGTTTCTAAACAAAGACTATGTTTTTTTTAATAAGTTTCCTTTGTTGATATTATTTTTAAGTCTTTCTTCCCTTCTCTTCGCCTCCCATCAAGTGGTGTAAAAATGTGGCTTTTATTTCAGTTTTTAAGATGACACATCTCCCAGGAGTGTGTGGGTGTTGACATTCTACGGAGCTGTCACAGGCTATCATGTAAACATGTATTTGCAATGCTTTTTAAAATGTGAATTATTAATAAACAGGGTGGCTTGCTTCTTTTTTGTGTTTTGTTCCTTCCAAGTTTTGAAGGACAAAAAATTGCTTCCCAGCTGACACACTCGATGGCAATTTTCATTGCAGACTAAATCTTATGTGTCTGAGTAATAAACCTTTGAAAACATGGGTTTATAATGGAAACACTAATTCAACTTTAACTACAGCTGTGCCATACAAGCAAAATACCACACACATTAATGAGGTGCTAAATCTGATACGGCAGAGGAGTGTGTTGTAATCATTAATTACAATGGAAGCTTAAAGTTGGAGCCTGCTTTTTTAGTTGAAACAAAATCAGCTTGTTGAGTTGGAGCTAAGAGCTATTTAAAAGTGTCGTCTCTAAATTTAGTTTAGTTTTCACCATAACGTTTTGATACTTGTAAGGCCAATATGGAATATGCGTGTAGGAGATGCTAATGCTTTTAAAAGACAGCAGCATGAGAGAATAGATTAAACTCTGGGCTAACATAACGTGTCATCTGGCAAATGTAGAAGCCTGGAGCCTGAGCTTGGGCTGGGACGCCAGGAGAGGCTGTTTCTAGCATGGTGAGGGAGCTTTCCCAAGAGGAGTGTTGACAAGCAAGGATTCCTTTCAAATTTGGAATCTGACTTTGCTGGGTAGAAAGGAGCAGGATGGGAGCGTGTGTAATGTGCAACTTATTGGGTAGCATTCACTTTTCCTCCTCTCAACTTCTGGTGAGCTGTGTGTGTTACAAGGAGATCCTGATTCTAAAGATTCTTCTGTTCTTTAGCATGTAACCCACTCGTGATTGTCCTTCCCAGTTCTAAGCTCGCAAATTGCGGAAATCTTTTGGCTTCTCCACATTTGGAATTAAGAGTGGTTAGAATGTATTTGTCTGCTATGACTATCAGCTTTATAACTGTCTAAATAGAAGAGAAAGCATTTTGCATTTCAGTCCCTCTGGCACGTCTGTAACATCTGGAAGAGGATAAACCTCAGTTTGCAACAGCATGGATAAATGAAGGCTATAGCCTGAGAAGGTGTGTATGGGTTCAGTGCATGAGATACTTCTCTTGTCCTTGGGTCTAGTTGAATTTTGAATTATCTACCAATAAAAAAGAGAGTTAGTATAGAAACATAAGGAAATCTGTCTACTTTGCACTTTGCAGGTGCACAGGCTGACATTCAGAAAATGTACTGTAAAGCATCAAAGTCTTTTTGTTGTTGAGAGTACAGAGCCTGACCTCAGAACGAAGCAAGTGACAGAATGCAATAGGTGTTTCCATCGTCATGGCTCTAGGCTACATCTGGCTGGTTTGTTCATAATTTAATTTTAATTGCACAGTTTGTGTCCTTGTGAAAGGACCAAGATAAGGGAAAGATCTTTGTGAAAATGAAGAATTAATTGAAAACCTTTCAGGAGATTCCAGGACAAAGCCTCTTAATTACTGGAACACAATGGATAATGTTTTTGACACTGGAGGCTTTTGCAGATCCTGTTCTTGACTGCTTCATTGACCTTAGTGACAAGCCCATCTCTTGAGCAGGGATGTGCTGCCCTGACTGCTTCTCACTCAGTTGCGGGAGTCCGTTCCCTGCGGGGGCTGGAGCTCGTCTGGATGCAGTCAGCCTATCTTTAGGATGGATTTGGCATGGCAAGGGGGAGCTCTCAATAGAGAAGCTGGTAAACATAACCGAGAGGAGCGTTGCACAGGGTTGACTTTACGTACATCAGGCTTGCTTGGCTATGCCCAAACATGTGCGGAAGGAAGTGGTGGTGGCATGAAGGAGTTCTGAGCTGACTGGAGTGATGCAGAACCTTGATGTAGGTCATGTGCAGCATTCCTCAGCGAGGGAAAGATATTAAACACCACACCTTTGACCTTAATGGAGTCAGTGGTTTCTCACAGTGTTGGTGATCTTTCACGTGGTGCGGGAGTGTGTGTGGGGGTGAAATTTCCCTTTGGAGCATCGCCCCATGCAAAGAAGGAGGACCTTCCCTTGAACAGAGGCCTAACAGATGTCAGTGGGGTCTTGTGTGAGACTGTTTGATGCTGTGAGGGTTCGGTGTCCCTTCCTGTAGTGTGAATTTCAGGACCAAGAGGTGGTGATGGTGTTTATAGTGTTGCTGAGCCCTTTCCTTCAAATGTTTATGGATGAAATTAACTCCACAGAAACGTGACAGTGCTGAGCAAACCCTTGTGTAAAGAGCTGTATTTAACCATGTGCCTCAGTGCTGTGACTCAAAAAAGAAAAGGGCCCTCTTTGTTCTGTACCGTAATCTTTTTATAATGATGTGACCTGAGACCGGGAAAGAAATTGTAGTTTCTTGACTGCGCTTTGTACAAAAATATTCCACTTGTACCTTGCCTTGAACACTTGTCGTGATGTTAAGCATGTACTCCTGATATGTGAAATCAGCTTAAACATCATGAGGTTTGAAGGAACTTTTTTCCATTTTCCTCTTCTGTCTTATCAGCCTTGAGAGTGCTTTCGGTTCATGTTCTCAAGCTGTTATGCACAGCCACTGCTCTGGCCTCTGAGGCTAGCAGCACACTTAAAATAAACAACGGAGATGCAGTTCTTATATAAACTACTGATCTTCTGCAGCTGAGGCTTTAAGGAAAGCATCGACACCTGAAACACTCAACAAAGGCAGGAATGTTAGCAGCGCTGCCTGCGTGTTGGCCTTGCTTTGTCACTGCAGCCCTGGGCCCAGCGGGGCACTGGGGACCCATCACGTGGGTCCGTCGTATGCTACCAGAGCCTGAGCCTCATGTTTAGAAACAAGTAATGTTGGGTGAGTGTGACAGTACCAGTCTGGTGTGCATGGTTGGCTGGCTTCCTCCAACAGCGTGGTAAGTTGTGGAAAGCACAGGAGTGTCCTCCGAAGAAATACAATTGTGGTTGGTCTTTGTAACCCTGGTGCTGAGTACCCAGTAGCTCGGTTGTCCTCGGCAAGGTGCAGGTTGAAAGTGAGTCTGGGGTTATTCGTATCACCAAGCCGATGTACGTAGCTCAGGCAGAGTGTTATGTTCCTTGACCAGCTGGTGGCAGGACGGAGAGGAGCTCTTGAAAGGGAAATTTGCCAGTGCCCAAATGAAGCCACTCTTCTAAACGGCTTTTTCTCTCAATTGCTTCTACAGAGGCTTGTAGGAGGAGTGGCTGGACATGGGACAATGTGACTGTTGCCACTGATGCCTGCCCTAGATGTTAGAGAGCCTGGTTTGTAACAAGGCTGAATTATGTGAAGGATAAGACCAGCTGAGGCAGCAGTTCCTAAGCTGGTAGGGACAACTGCCTACTCAGATACGTGCCTCTGAATTCATTTAAATAATTTGAAACTAGATCTGGTTTTCCCAGTGACCCGTGGGCCTCCCAGCATATCCTGCTGAACTGGTGGTTGACTTAGCAGAGGTGAAAGGAGATGGGATCTACAGACTTAGCCATGTGGGCACAGAGAGATGGGTGATCGTCCACGGCGTTTGCCGCTCGGGGCTGTGGTCCGTACGCAGCAATTTCCATAGGCTGTGTGAGGATGGCGCGCGCGTGGGGGAAGAAGAAGTAACAGTAACTGGGTGACTCCTCAAAATGATTCTAAAATATCTTCATTGTGTTAAACAGCTAGACATGCTCTCCCACTGCTAATTTCCATGCGAGTAATTGCTCTGATTGACCCTGGCTTGTTCAGTCGCTGCAGGCTGGGTAGTGTGATTGGAGGCGAGGTGGAGACTCGGTCTGTTGGGTCTGCCCTACGCAACAGCTTGGCAGCACAGGTGGGTGGGTTCGAGTGGCGGTGTAAATTGGTGTTTCTCCAGCCTTTTGAACTTGTGATTTCCTTTTGGCTCTTCTGTCTTCATGAAAGCCGACGAACGACAGCAGCTCAATTACAGAATGTGCTGTAATTTCTGACTGCAGGTTTCTTCTTTCATTCCCCTAATCCAGAAATTACAGATGTTTCTCACTCCTTTATCTTGAAACAGCACAGTTGCCACTACTAACACCACATTCCTAATACTCCAGTGATCTGTGACTTTTTGTACCCTTTTTGTAACCCTCACTTTGAGAAATATAAATAATTCAAGTTATTCATTGTTGCTTTTTGTACTACCACTTGGCACAGAACTGTTAGTTTTTTCTGCCTGTGATGGCAAGTGGTTCTTTAAATGCAAAGGACCATATTCTGAGTTGGAGGATGCGACTGGCTTCAGTGGAGTGACTCTGGATTTAACACCAGTGCCGAGGCAGAATCTGGCTCTCTTGAGCAAGGATGCGCTGCCCTGATTGCCTCTCCCTCAGTTGCAGGAGCCCATTCACTACAGGGGTTGGAGCTCGTCCGGACACAGGTATATCCAGGCTAAATATTATGGTCATAGAATCATAGAATGGTTTGGGTTGGAAGGGACCTTCGAAGGCCATCCAGTCCAACCCCCCTGCAAGGAGCAGGGACATCTCCAACCAGATCGGGTTGCTCAGAGCCTCATCCAGTCTGGCCTTGAATGTTTCAAGGAAGATGTTTCCATTTTTCCCTCCTGAAAATTCCCTCCAGTTTTGCATTAATATTTTTGTGGCAATAGTATCTATCTGTACTGTCACAGATTCCCTGTTTTGTGAGCATACGCGACATACATGAAACGAACACACTTCTCAGTTCAGGAGGACTTGCAGTCTGAGCAAATACAACAGTGTGAAGTGGCGTAGGAAATCGCCATCAGCTCCTCAGCTCCATTGCTGGTGGAGCTTCTGAGCATAATGTTTGGATGCAGGTCTTCCAGGAGCATTTTTTTTTCCTGAATTTCTCAGCATATACTCTATATGCTGGAGAAACCTGTTGTTTTTTTTTTTAAAAAGGCTCCACAATTTTGAACGATTAATATCACATTTGCATAATTCCTTTTTTCTTCTGTTCCTTTCCTCTTCTCCCCATCCCACTGAAACTGTGAGGATCAGTAATTGTTGCCATTATTTTTGAAAAAAGGAGAGCATGCAACAAAGGAATGGGAAGAAAGGAGGAGACGCCATGGGGCTAAATATCCTGATCAAAACCACTTCTGTCATTTGAGTATCAATTTTTACAACTAATTTGGCACAGCATCATGAGTAATGAGCTGCCTGCAAAGGCATGAGATGATTTGGGGGTGAGGAATAAGTCTGCAGGCTTCCTCTGTGTAGGCTAAGCCCCGTGCAGCAGGGTGCATTGCTGTCTGTCTGATCTCATCTTTGTTTTCACTTCACCCTTTTGGGGCTTGCAGGACCAATGCGTTGCAGCAGTGGGTTTATTGCCTTGTTGATTTGTAACCCATGAATGTTTCCAATGAGATGTGTGTAATTTGTTGGCATAAACCATTAGATGTTCCTTGAATGCCCTGGAGTTTCTGAATCACCAGCTGAAAACCATTATTACAGCAGAGCACAATCGTTTGGAAAGTGGCTCTGTCTTCTTTTCTTCTTGCATTAAATTCAGCTACATAAATAGCATTTTTATAGCACGCAGGCCAAAAAGGTACCGAGATGTTCTGTATTTCTGTTTCGTTTTACCTTAGGGAAACTTGGTCAGCAGTGATGCTCGCAGTTGATGTGAACCTTGGGCACTGTCTGTGAACTTTCCTCGTAACGCTTCTGCAAGAGGCTCCAATCAACAGCTTCAAGTGCGCAGGCTGGTTTTGGCCCTGTGGCTGTTTTAACTGGAAATACAGTTCCATCGTCGCAGTGTTTGGTTATCCTTCACTGTGAGGATGGAAGGACTTTGCGTGATTTTGGCAACTGCAGGAGGAGCGAAGAGTCCAGATTGTTCCCAGAACTAGCACAGAGGATTTCTTGGCCCAGTGCTGTTGCTGCCTGCCTTCAGCAGAGTGCATCCCTAATCTCCTCTCTGCTGTTTTACATGTGTGCTAATTGGGCTCCAGTCCAAAAGGAGGATCAGGCTCATTATAGTTTTCAGTAGCTTAAAAAGACTTATTAAGTCATCTTACCTCCCCTCCAAGCGTTCCTTACTGAATTGTGCCTTGCCTTTTGCACAAAACCTCGGTGCTCTGGGCATCAGCTTAGGCTCACACCTTGTTTTAGGTCTACTCTCCAGAGCTTGGAGCAGGGCTTCATGATGAGTCTGTAACACTGCCTTTCCTAGTGTCCACACAAATAAAGCTCCTGACCGTGGATATGATCTGTGGCATGCCGGGTGGGCATGAAGGTCTGATGCTATCATTGATTGTATCGATGTCTTAATTACAATTTCTGAGAAGTGGGGAAGGCAGGAATCGTTCCTCTGATACATGTAGAAGTATCTAAACCAGTGACCCAGCACAGTGCTCAGTTTCAGTTGTGGACAGATGGATTCAGCTACTTGCCTGAACTGCTAAAAAAGCTTCTTGGTACAATTTTCTTGGCAGTGGCAAAAGAAGTGCATCTTTCTAAAAGGGTGGTGTAACAAAGTTGTCTTCTGATCTTTGGAAGCTGAGAGCTGATTTCCTCTTCATGTGTCTCTACACAGGACAGTATGTTCCCAGACGGAGAGGGCAGGCTGTGAATTTCTTCCTCATCCAGTGTTTCAGAAATAAATTGTCACTTGAAAATTGTTCAGTTATTATATACTGGGATGCCGTTTTCAGCCTGTGGTCTACAAGCCTCTCTAAAAGGGGGGAGTTGGTAGAAAACTTTTGCAAGGGCCACACAAAAAGTGACTGAAGAAAAGGAAATCTGTGCCTACGCTCTACAGCAGCTTGAATAAGGGAAATCATTGTAAGATGTGCGCATCTGATAGCAATTTTTTCAGAGCCTACGTATCAAGAAGATTGAAAGACACTTTGCTAATATTACAAACCTCTGCATTGTGGTAGGGTTTGAAATTCTGCTAATAGTCGTCTTTTTTTAGCTGTACAGTAATTGTACCTCTCAATGGGAATGCTACTCAGGAATAATGATCCTATCAAGACAAGGGGATATAGATTGTAGTAAAGGTTATGATGATTTCTGTGAGAGGCTTAACATTGATCCTTTTAGCTGTCTGATTTTCCAAGAGGGAAAAAAACCAACCTAACTTTGAATTAAGCAGGCGATTCAGTGTGAAAATTCTTGTGGTTAGTTTCAGAAGATCGAACTCTAAGTGAATTTGCTAAACTGTTGTGTTTTTTTTCTTTCTTTCTCTCTCTTTTTTGATGAATGCTTTTACAAAGAAATGGAGTTTTCTTTCCCACACATTTTAAATGCTATTCTCAGTTCTTTTATGTTTTGTTATTTTTTTTCTCTAATGCAAGTCAAAATTGTTAGAGAATTCAAAAGTAAAAATCTGTTATGTTGAAAAGGCCATGTTATGAAATAGATCATAAACACCGTGTTAGAGCGGTGCCTGTTAGTTAAGAGAGAGAGCTCCTGGGAACCAGCAAGCCTGTAACAGAGCTCGGCCCCCTTTGTTCCTCTGTTGATTTTGCAAAAATAGTGCCTGCCTAAACTCATCTGCAGCTTGCTACATGTTTTATCCATCTACTGCAAGACCAAAACGAAGTGATTTATAATTCAGTTAACTCCAGTTGTTCGGCATATCGCTGACTGTGGAGTATTTGGTAAGAGGGTGAGGATGGAGGAGAAGCCAAGCGCAGGCTAAGCAGCAGCAGGCACACTGGAGATGGCTTTGCTGTTGTCTGTAGGGGTTATGTAGGCGCTGGACTGCAAGTGGTACAGGTGTGCTGCAGGTGTCACTGCAAAGCGGTTCAGATTTTTTTGTGTGAAATACACTTCAGTGTCCATCCATTGTCTACAAACTGAAATCAAACCATTTGTGGAGGTTCTCCGGCTTTAGTTCAGACAAATTTATAGGTCTTGGGTAGAATTGTGGATGTGTATTTATGTGTGTGCATGTATTGTGTTTCCTCCCAGGCTACTTACAGCAAGATGATCGGGGCAACCGCTTGGTATGTGAAAGATCATAGAATCACAGAATGGTTTGGGTCGGAAGGGACCTTCAAAGCCCATCCAGCCCAACCCCCCTGCAAGGAACAGGGACATCTCCAACCACAGCAGATTGCTCAGAGCCCCATCCAACCTAGCCTTGAATGTTTCCAGGGATGGGGCATCCACCACCTCTCTGGGCAACCTGTGCCAGTGTTCTACCACCCTCATTATAAAAGATCTTTTCCTAATATCCAATCTAAATCTACCTCCCTCTATTTTGAAACCGTTATCCCTAGTCCTTTCACAACAGGTTCTACTGAAGAGTTTCTCCCCATCTTTCCTGTGGGCCTCCTTGAGGTACTGGAAGGCCGCTATAAGGTCTCCCCAGAGCCTTCTCTTCTCCAGGCTGAACAGCCCCAACTCTCTCAGCACAGGAGAGGGGCTCCAACCCTCTGATCATCTCAGTGGCCTCCTCTGGACCCTCTCCAACTGGTCCATGTCCTCTTTATGTTGCGGGGTTCCAGAGCTGGGTGCAGTACTCCAGGTGGGGTCCTGCGTTCAAGTCTTATCTGCCTCTTCGGATTGCCGGGTGACTACATCCAAGCCCTGTAGATCGCTGCTTTAATACCATGACTAAAGTAAAATCTTGCCTTGAAAAACTCCTGCTGTCTTTATGGTTGTGATACCAGCCTCCCTAGTGTGGGGTCTCTTGTGCAGGACTGTGATGTTTGCCGGAGCGGTGGTGCAGTCAGCCGGAGCATCAGGAGAAGTGGGATGGCTCTGCTGGACCAATTGGGTCTTAGCTCTGAAATCTAATAACAAGAGGAGCTAATTATTCCCTATGCAAATATCACAAGTCTATGTTCTGTTGATTTTTAGAACAGAGCAGCGTTCATTTTAGCACCCATGTGTTTTATCTACATTGGTGAGCTATCTCTCCTGGATTCCTGTATTCCTCTAAGGGCTGCTGCCGAGACAGAGCCTTTCATCAGAAATCAGATTCATTTGCTGTTCCCTGTAAATAAATGGCAAGTTAAAAATTCAGTATCCAGTACTTATGCACCCAAATTGATCTCCTTCCATGCCTGGGAGAATCTCAGTTACAAGTGCCATCTCCTCCCAGTGACTTCTCTGGTGCTGTGACTTACCAGCAGCAAATCTACATTATGCTGAAAATGTGTTATTTGGAGTGTGCAATCACTTTAGGTCTGTGAGAAAATAAGTTGCACAAAGCAGAGAGGTTTCGCCAAGGGCAGGGTTAGAAAGAGGAGAGCTGATGAAGGGAACAGCTCGCCTGGGAGGTTACGCCGTGACGTTGTCTGTTCTCTGCCAAAGGTTTAATGCGTGGTGGGGAGTCTTACCTGGGTCCCAGCGGCTGAGCCAGAGGCCAGCGGTTGTCAGGTGGATGCCGGAACATCGTGTGCCCCAAGCCCAGGGAGGTTGTAACGGCCATCAGCTTTTCAAATGGCTTTAGCAACCTACGTTCACTTACTGCCCCTGTTGGGATTGTAATTCTTGCTACATACTGAAGCTGATAATAAAGTTGTTGGAAGGGTCTGCAGTGTAAATCAACATCACTGAACAAAATCATTCAGCATGAGTGTTTCAAAAGGTAAAGACCTCTTAAGTCACTGATCTCATCTGTAGAAATGCTGCACAGCAGGCAGGTGGGATCTCCTTAGTCTGCACTCCATCTAAAAACCCAGAACACTGGGATTCCCACTACATTTCTCTGGAGACCATTTCACAAGGGAAAATTGCTGCTGAGCTTGTTTTCTTGCTGCTTATGCTATATTTCCCCTTTTATACTTTGATTGGTCCTAGACTAAATTTAGCAAGACACTGGTATTAATTTTTGCTGCTTCTTAGTTGTCCTTCAGCCTAAAATCTGCAACTATTTAATTCATTCTTCCTAAACCCATCATCCTATTTGTAGGTTTCTCCTTCTTCTCAGAGTTCCTAAAAGAATATCTGTCTTGTGATAATGTGGGAAGATGTATAGCGGGCAAAAAGGCACCTTAACCTTCTGCAAGTTATGTTTTTATTTAGACTTTAGGTAAGTTTTGAGAGACTATATCATATTGACAGATACCAATGCTTTTGTTAACTTGCTTCTGTTCCCAGTAATTTCATACCTATAATATTCCACTTCCTGTCTTTTGGTGGGGTTTTTTTTTTTTGTTTCTGTGAAGGGCAAAACACAACAAAAGAGTTGTGTTACTCTGTGGAAGAGAGGGCTTCTTCAGAGCCTTTCTGGAGCAAAGTGTTTGAGATGGTTGTCTGCTGTGGGCTGGTTCTGCATGCTTTAGGCCTGTCACTTTAATAAATCAAAACATAATTCTCTGTAAATTCTCCACCCTTCAGTTTTCCTGTCTGGACACGCTAATGCTAAGGATGTGATGTCAGGAGACTGAGATTTTTGACTGCAGGTTGTTTTGTACTTTTTTTACCAGGTCTGTTGACAGCTGTAACCAGAATGTGTGCGCTTCAGAAAAGGTACTTCAGTTCCAATGTTCTACGTTTTTATTTTTATATAAGATTTAGCAATTGAACGAAAGCTTTCCAGATCTCCGCAGGAATATGTGTAATTTGTCCATCATTTCTGGATTTCTAGTGATATTCTCAATGGGTGGAAGTGCTTTTTCCGTTTCTCCTCTCAGTTCTAGACATCTTATGTAGATAGTGTGTCGACAGGTGTTGATGGACAAGCAATTTACAGTAATCTCTTATGGTGCTTATTCTGTAGCTCCCTGAATTGTAAGTGACATGCTGGCAAAGCTGAACAACTGATCACCAGATACTGGCATAGTGTTAAACATGGCTTCTGAGGCTGCTCAGAATTTCCTTCAGCCACTGTCTTCTTGGATGACTCAAATATACGAAGCTATCCAACAAGCAGGAGACTCTATATCTGCTTCACTGCTGAATTTGAGTGGAGTGGGTCGTAAGTCAGATGGAGAGAGGAACCAGGACTTGGAGAATAATGGAGGAGTTTATGAGGATTATTCTGAGGAATCAGATGATGAAGAACTCCTGGACCTCTGGGATGAGGAATACTTATATCCTAGAGAAGATGGTCACATTGTGGGTCCTGATCTTGCTTCACAAGACCTCCCTCATGGCTCTGACATGGGTCCACAGAAGCAAAAATGGGTTACAAATACCAGCAGCTTACCAGAGCAGTGTGTTGAAAGCACCAGGTCTTTGACAGCCAGTGGATCTTATTGGACAAATGAAGATCTCCAGCCACTTGATCGGCTTCCTCCCATCGCTGAGGAAGAAGGTGAGCCCTCTATGAGGATGGGAGGTCATGAGCACAGCCTCAGCGTGGGTGGCTCCTTAAAAAGTAATAATGGCAAGGCAAGTTTTGCAGGTAAGCAGCTAGCATGCACCCTGACGCTATTATTGAGACTTCTGTTTCCTGGTATTGATTTGATTTAGTTGCTAATCTGCTTGTTATGTTCTGTGTTGTCTTTGTTTCCCACAGCTAAGATAAAACTCCCCAAATCACAAAGAAAAATCTAACCTTTCCTCTTTTGTTTCCAATGCTTCTCTCATTCATGAGACTAATCTTGTTGAAATAAATAGAAATCTCCAGGGTGAAATGCTGTGTATTAGAAGGCAATTGGGCCCTGTTGCTGTAGCAAGGAGTATTTTGCTCCCCCCATGTTTTGTTTCTGGTAGCAGGACCCTTCAAAGGGAGTGTTTAGCCTTAAGCCTTTGCTTTGAGAACCATCTGCCTTTGCGTCATTGCTATTAAAGATATATATATAATCTCAAACCTTGTTTCTTTGTGCCAGGAATCTCAAGATGTTACTGTGCCATGTGCTGTGAAATGCTGTACTAAAAAGCCAGCCGTATCTCATGATTTTATGGATGAAAGGCTCCCAAATCGCTTTCCTCCCCTCCCACCACCCCCACAGGCTTTTCAAATAAGACTGAAGAGGACAGCAGGCAGGAAATTATGGGAAGGAGAACTGAATTTGATATTTTCAGTTTTAAATAGGCCTAACTATGACTTCTGATCGTTAAGTGACATGAACAGCTTTCCAGGCGATTGTGTTCAGGACTGAATTTCAGCCATGTGACTTGCACTCTCTAAATATCGCCGTAAATGTGGCTGGAAGTTGTGTGGGTCACAGAGGACTGATGGAGACGTGTGTCCCAACCAGAAGCAGGAAAACTGCAGTCCTGCTGACACCATCCTTGGGTCTTGCTGGGTTAAAGCCGGCCTTTATGAACATCCTAGGAAGGGGATAAGGTAGAAAAGGTGGGATGGGGTGGAGGGCGAAATTGATCTACAATATGGGGCTTATGAAGAACTTGGGACTCACTGAGTCTTCAGAATATCTAAATTCCTTTTCTTTAAGCAAGTAGTAGATGCTCTTGAGAATGTTTGTTTTATAATGACCAAGAGCTTTTCATCACTCTTGGCTTCTAGGGAAGTCTTACGTATTTAGCCTTTTCTTTGTACGCTGCAGAATATCAGTCTGTTTGTTTTCATATTTAATGGGAATATCAGACTGAGAGGGTATAAACCTTGACGGTGTTCTTTAATGAATGTTAAAATTAGCTCTTTTCTTTATTACTATTCCTCACACTGTTATGGCCAGGGAGTAAATAATTAAAAAGAGCTTTTGGTCTAGCTATTCTTTCCCAAACTGGGAGTGCTTCTTACATCTTGCAAATGAGCCATTGCCAATTCTCACATTAAGCACCTCAGAGTTTTATCTCTTGGAGCCAAACTTCTAACCTATGCAGATCCCCTGCCTTCTGGTACCTTTACCCATTGCCTGTGCAATATCCTGTCCACAGGGTTTATTCATAGGCACCAAATCAGTGCTGAAGGGGTGGATTTACTGTGTGTGCTTGGATTGTTTCCAGTGTGTGCACAGGCACCATGGAACAGGGCATGTGGTGTCCTTCCAGGGAGTACTGGGGCCACAGATCCTCCTGGATAAGAGCTATCCGGGGCACACCCCGTCTCCTGCAGAGCCTGTACCCTGAAGCGGGGCTGTTAGTAATTCACAGCAAATCCTGGGGCTCCTTGGAGTAGGCTGGGGAGCAGCCACCTGCTGAAAGCGTTGTTCTCCAGATCTGTGTCCTTCCTCTGGACTATGCTCTTCCTCAGAGTGGATGGGAGGAAAGGTGGTGAGCTCTCAGGGAAATGGGGGCCAGGAATGGGCTGCTCTCATTGTCAGAGCAGTTTCTCACCTGCAGTCCTGTCTGCAGGGACATCTGAGAAAGAGGGTACTTAGGAGAGCATTATGGACTAGGTGGATGGTGAGAGACATACAGAGTGACAGTCAGATGCCAGAGTAACCCGTCACTGCAGCTGAAGGTCACTCTGAACCTCTCTCCCAGCTGAGAGCACGTACCGACCAAATTGCTGTTGGACTCTCTTAATATTTATTGGGTTTCCTTCTCAGTGAGCTGTCTGGAGCCAATATGGACTGGAAGGCCTTACAGAGCTCCCCAGCATCTGCATGGCTGCTGCCTAGAGCTCTCTACTTGCACACGAAGCGATTCAGAGGGCATTGCGTAGCTTTTTACACCAGAGGGAGTGTCACTCCAGATGCTCTCAAATAGTCTTTTATCTTTTTATCTCTGCAGTGCCCTGCACAAAGGGCCATCCAATGGTGTCCAAACTTTATAGTCATGAAGTTGGCTATTTGAGAGTTGGAGGGTTTGCAGCTGATGCCTGTTTTCTCAGAACTAAGTTGTATAATAGGAGAGAAAGAGCTGAACTGTGATTTGAAAATGTCTTCCACAAGATCTTTGATGTGGAAGAACTCATTTTGCTCTTCTTAGTGACCCTTCACTTCCAAAACACACACGTGCTCTTTGTATTTCATTTTTCAACTCTTTATTTCCTCTTTTTCCTTCAGATTCATTCTTTAATATCAAGAGTATGAACTCTTCTGATGGTAACCTAGGCATGCAGAGAGGTTCTAATACCCTGGCAACTTAAAATTGCAGTCATGGATCAGAATGATCAAGAGATGTTTTGATGTATCCTTATTTCTGTTAGCTTTGTTACCTAACCCTAAGTGACAATGTAAGCGAGCATATGGACTTGCTGACATTCAGCAAAGGCATTCAGTAGCATCAATATTAGCTTTGAACATTTTTCCTTCAATCTGGCTTTTTTTTTTTCCCCTGCTTCTGCAAAATACGTTTCCTGTTTATCTTTTTATTCTTTTCAGAACATTGCATCTTGACTTTATTTCACTTAATGTACCATATTTCTCTCCACAATAGAATATTTTAAAGCTAAATTGGCACAAAACAGTAGCAATGCTGAATGCTTTTTGTTGCCATGGAAATATTTCTGGGCACTTACTGAAGACCTGGTTGCCAATAGTAATGTAACACAGAAAATAGATATGCCTCATTTAGCAGCCACTGGTGATTAAAGAGCCACAGAAACCTGTTACAAGGTCATTCCAATATATAGTTTATTGAGTTTAGGGGGAAAAACCCCACCAACTCTAGATGAGAATAGTTTTGTTTTAAAGAAGATGCAAAACAAAATCCAATAGTTGTTCCCCTCTCTTAAACTTAGAGCATACTTCTGAGATGAAATAAAATAAAATTGCACTTAAAAACCATCATTACCCCTTCTCCTTTTTATCAAATATGTTTTTGATCACATTTTTCCCTCCTAGGAAATGTTTCCTAGCTCCCAGAGCAGCTTTTCTGAGGCCCCAAAGCAGCACACACATTATTGAGAACCATTTTTAGGCTCAGGGATCTAATAAGTGTTTGAACAATGAAATTCTTGGGTTCTGAAGTCAAACGCCTGTTAGATAGTATGAGGCGTGCTAATCAGCAGGGTGCATGTTTGGCTGCTGCTGAGTCCTCGTCTGTACTTAAATGATGCTAGTAATGTTGTGCCAAGGTTTCAAGCAAATGCAGGGAAAAGTTTTTCACTTTGGATGCTTTTGATCCGCAGTTTAAAAATGAGGGGGTAGTTCAGCAGGAAATATTGCAATGCTAAGTGTTTGTTTTAGAGGTTAATGATGGGATGGCAGACCCTTCCATACGTGAAGATCCCTGCCACCATTTGCACATCATGTAGTTGTAAATTTTGGAAATACAGATGACGTTGCTCTTGCAGCTTCCTTGAGACCTTCCTTCATTGTCTAACGTCAGTGTTTCTGACAGAGAAACTGTCTGCCATTGCAGAACGGGGAGAGAGCAGCCTTTGCATCCCCTCTGCGGCTTAAGATGCTGCTGATCAGCTGACTGGGGGTGGCTGGCGAGAGCGTGGGTGCCAAATCCATCATTGAACATTTGGCTTCAGAATTGGAAAAAAAAAAAAAAAAGCAGTGGAGCAATAAGCCACTTCTAAAAGTAGTGCTCTGCAAGCAGAGAAGTAGAGCTGGCCAGTCCGTCTGCTTCCCAGCCTGAATCTGTACAGCAAAAAACAAACAAACAAAAAAAAACCACCCCAAACAAAAAAGTTATTGAGCAACCTGATCGGGTTGGAGCTATCCCTGCTCCTTGCAGGGGGGGTTGGACTAGATGGCCTTTGAAGGTCCCTTCCAACCCTAACCACTCTATGATTCTATGAAGAGCAGCAATAATTGCCATGGCTTTAGCCCACTTCTTCCTCAGGGCCCATGCTTTTTGCAAACAAAAAGTCAAAGTGAGCATTAAGTTAGGAGTTTAGACACTGCTCTGAAAAGGCATGGGGACAGGCACACCAGCAGAGCTGTCTTCTGAATCAGAACTGGTTCTTGCACCACGAGATCTGTGACTGAAGAGCCTCCCGAGTCGTCTGATGAACGTCGAGACGTTCATACCACCAGTGTGATTTATAGGTGAGCACTACACTTAAACTGCATGAAGTCTTTGGGGATGTTTATTTCCATCAATTAGACAATCTCAGTGCTAGCTAAAGATTGCATTTCAGTCACACTAAAATAAATTTTTTGACCTTGGAACACTAGGAAGTTTGACATCCTAACGGGAATCATGTCTAGATGGCTACATAGCTGTCCTCAATGCGTGCGTAAGGGGGGGGGGGGCATCCGTCTGAGGCTCTGGGAGTTTTTAAAACCAGAAAGCACTAAAGCACTATCACTTTTACTTATCTTGGCCTCCAGCTTAACACAGGGCATTGATTTTTGCCACTAATTGCTGTAGCAGAGGAAATTATTCTTTCTGATGTATATGAGCACTCCTGACCTCAGTAAATGACCCTTCACATGGCCAGGAATTCTTAGGCAAGAAGTGAATTTTCATTAGGTCCTGTAAACCCATACAGTAAAATATACCTGTAACAAAAAGATGCTGCTTGTGTAATAAAAAAAACTTCTGCTTGAACCTGAGACCAGACTAGACAGTTGGCCAGTTTCCATGGAAAGATCCTAAGTGTTGATGAATTTTATCACCTCTCTAGCTCTGGAGCCAGCCAGTACTCTAGCCAGAATGTAGCCCTCTCAAAATCAGTGCTTGTACCCAAAGCAGGACATTTAAAGAGGCTACACTGAATCAATAGCACCACTAGGATGGAGTGAAGGAAAGCAAAGACAGGCAGTGGACAAAAGCACTTCACAGAAAATACTCCTGGCTGCTGGAGTGGGAGAAAGCACTAACGTGACTAGGGATGAGCGCCTGGTCTCTGCAGCTTTCTGAAATGAAGTGCAGATGTGGGTTTGCATTGAATGCTTTCTCTCTGGGAAATTCAGAATCACTCAAAGTGTTTGTGCACAGACTTTTGTCCTTGTGGAGGTGGTACCACGTTCCTTTTTATGTTTAAAGTACTTCTTTGCAGTTCTGTCTTTTAAAAGTTTCAAATTATAAGGGATCTTCATCCGTGATGCCAAAAGTAAGTGGTGATGAGCATATGCAATAGCCCTGAAGAAGGGTGGGTTGTGTTATGTCAACTTTACAGCTGGGGGAGTGAAGCCAAAGAGTGGTTCAAAACATAAATTTTCAAAGGTGCTACCATTGTGGGCTTTGTCTTGGGCCTGTGAACATTGCTGTTCATCCTCAGTCGGTGATTTCAGACACAGCATCTTTGTAAGCCCACACTAGATCAGCAATTTGGGTTTGCACCAAGTTCCTTGTCTGGTGGGCAGAGCTTCCTTGTGCCTAGCTCCCTAGGGGGCATGAGGAAGGATGCTCTGTTCGGGAGGGGTTGTGATTTGCTCTTGCCATCTAGAAAGTTACATAAGCTGTATGAAGAAGGATGTATTTGAGAGGAAGAAATGGATTTTGCCATTCAGTGCAGTTATAGAACAAATTTTGTATGTGAGTGTATGTGTGTGTGCATGTATTTTCTGATCCACTTTTGCTAAGTGGCATCCTCTTCCCACTCCCCATATGGCAGTTGCGACTCTGTCTTCCTCTGGGAAGGTTGTTTAGGACTCAAGAGGCTTCATTTACCAATAAACAGCATCTTGGCAGCATCTGGGAAGTGCTGCCTCTCTCCTAGAAACCGTGCCTCCTCACCTTCCATCTCCTACTACAGACGAGGCAGGTGTGAATGATCTCATTGTGTTGTGGTGGAGGTTACGTGCAGGCATACTAGCAGCACTCTATGCGGAGCTGGAACATAGTATTTCTGTGTGCGGATACAAACAGTCGTGCTTTTTGTGTCTCTTTTTTTTATTTATTTTTTTTTTTACAGTTGTTACTAGCTTGGCCCACTTAATAGATGGCAGGCAAATACTTGCAGAAGGGAATGACCATTAGGACTTTTGGAAGCATGGATGATCCATTTGTGTTTCCTCCTAGCCTCTTTGCATTGGTTAACAGCACAAAAACCACTAATGTCAGCCTGTAAGAGATCACTCTGCCAAAAGGTGAGCTAGTGTTGGTTCTCACCCCTTGCCAGATAGGTGTGTGCATGTGATTTCCTTGTCCACAGTTCATTTTTGGCTGTTGTAATGACTTGTTGGCAGCAGCCATCAATTTGAGTGGCCTCACAGACTCCTGAAACAATTTTAGTAGCAAAGGGGGGAAAGTGCAATGAAAGAAAAGAGGGAGATTACAGTCATGAAGGGAAAAAATGTGTGGTTTTACAGTCATTGAATGGCATTTCTGAGCCATGTGGGTCTTGCAGGTAATGAGGAAAGCGTGGCTGGGCAGATGCTGTTTGCTTGATCCTCATGCAATCTTCTCCTGCAGAAGGAAGACTCCATCAGTACCTATTAGTAGATCAACATGATCTACTAGATCGAATGACTTAGGTCGGATCTTAAACCAGTCCATAGCAAAATCTGTAGCAAATCCCTTCTAAGGACCATGGTCTCTAAGGACCATAGCTGATGGTCTCATGGCTTCATCACCCTACCTAAGCGTTCCCTGATGTTCAGGCGAGTGCTCCCTTGTCTTAGAGAGCTCAATATCCATGTGAGATGAAACATCCCTGGAGGGACTCATTGGGGGGGACGTTTTCCCTGGAGGGACATTTCTCTCCTCAGATTGAGAGATTGCAGCCCGTACGGTCTATAGGTAGCAGCGTAATCTGTGTGGAAGGATTTTCCAGCAAATAGTTTGAGAGCAGTGGTGCTGGAGAGAAAGCCCTGAATTTGGATTAATGAGAGCTCTGAGGTTTGCTGAAGCTCTGTGTCGCAGGTCAATTTTGGGGTCTAGACTTATTGCCGTAAATAATGTAGCTATAAAACCATTGGCCCTGAGGGTGCAGTTTTGCAATTGTCAGTAGCTGATGTAGAACTGCAGCTGTGATGGATTGTCCTTCCCTGATCACACGGTTGTGCTGCTTTCCACGTCTGGCCTCATGAGCATGCTGCTGTGCGGTGAACCTGACCAGCTTGTTGCTTCAGCTGGGAATTACCAGCCCCTTCCCTGTTACTTTTGAATCAGGTGAGTTGGCCACATGATTGCTAAAACTGAAACAAGGGGAAGAGGGGAAGGGAAGGAGGACAGGATTGTCCCTTTTGGGTGACAGGTTTGGTCCTGAATGTGTGGGAGGCTGGTTTATCACATCCTCACCCACTGCTGCTGCTGAAGTCTGTGATTTTTTTTTTCCCAGGAGTGCCGTGGAAACGATGGAGTTAGAGCAGTGGCAAAGAGGGAGGGGGCTATGGTGAATCAACCCTCTGGAAGCAAACAGAAAGTTTCAGTTAGGGAAATCAGTGGGAAAGTAAATATCAGCCTTGTTGCAGTGCAGTTGTTATCCGTAGCACCCCCAATCAAATATCTTTGCGAGGGAGTTGATTTCTACCCTGTTAATCTGTGAAGAAAGACTTGCGCCTAGTAAGCTAATGGTTACAGCGCTGGGTGCTACAAATGGTGTGTGATTGGTGTGCGTACGCTGGGTCTCACGGGCTGTGGGTGTGGCATAGTCAAACCGCTGTAAACAGGAGCAAGAGTCAGTGTCCTGGGTTTCCTGGGCTTTTCCTTGGGCAGTTTGTTTTCTGCTAGGTGGAAGGCCGTTTTCTGGAAGAAGCTAGTGCCAATTCAGAGAAACCTCCTTGAAAGTAGTGGAGAGAGCTTACAAAGTGACGCCAGTACATTAGAAGGAGAAGCATTCATCCAAGCCAAGCAAACAAGTAGAAGAGACAATCGATGGAGAACCTGAAGGAATTCAACCCATTGTGGTATGAAAGCTACCAGGAAAACTGTCATAAAAATAATGCTTATAAAGTGAAAGTTATTTTTTGTTGAATGGAAAGGACAGCGTTTTCTAATTTGTTGGCTGTTGGGATCCAGCAGTTTATCTTCTGAGTCCATGAGCATTTAGAGCCCCACACCCCTGAGCACCACAACTACACCGGTGCCCTGCGGTGTCCCCAGCATAGACACAGCATCTGCTGACAGAAGGTGCTTTTCTGCCTCTGCAGCTGTGTGTTTTCTTCAAGCCAACCTGACCTGGGCTGGCGAAGGGGTATCGGCTGACTCATGGATGTAACTACATCCACACCAGGTGTTTTCCTGGCTTAGCAGTGTCTCCTACAGTGTGTAATCTCTTTTTTTTTTCTTTTTTTTTTTTTCTACCACTTCTCCACAAATCCTAGGTCTGTACTAATAAAACCCAGTAGCATAAATGAAGCCTGACTCATGCTTACTCCACATGCAAAATGTAAAGCAGGTGATTGGGAAAATCGGGGATGATTGTGCTTCTGCATCTTGGCTTCCATTTCCTTTAGCTGTGGAAGAACCTTAGGCAGCAAAGTGAGAGTCAGCTTGAAGCTGAATCTCATGTTCCTAGTTTTAAAATCCAAATTTGGGAGTAGGAAAAAAGCAACAGGAAAATATGTTGATTCTCATGCTGTTTTCTGTGGGCAGATCTCTATTTCTTTGCACAGCAGTGTGCAGAATTGGAGTTTACTGCTCTGACTGCTGTATTGTTTGGCTTGATGGTCAGAGCCAAATAATGACTTGTTTCTGGTTACTCCCTGACTTTTTTTGTTTGCCTTTTCTCCTTTTTGTTTGAAATGTCCCCTGGTATGAAAACTGCCAAGTTGTAATTCTCTCTGCCTGCATTACATGAAAACACCAGTGTGTTCGCCTCAGAGAGCTCCAAGTTGGTTTGTCATGGGTGAGGATGGATGAAGAGGTAGAGATTGATGTGTTGCAAGAGCAAGATGCTGTCACTTGAGCAGAGAGAGGTGGACCTTACCTATAACCTTACCTGTAACACTGTGCACCGAATGGTTCCCTGGTTGGTATACGTACCAGAAAGGGACAAAACCACATCGGTCTGGGTGCAAGGAG
>WHYT01017229.1:439130-458488 GCA_009806455.1 Tetrax tetrax | reverse complement strand
GCCCCAGCTCTCTCAGCCTGGCCTCATAGGAGAGGTGCTCCAGCCCTCTGATCATCTCCGTGGCCTCCTCTGGACCCTCTCCAACTGGTCCATGTCCTTCTTATGTTGGGGACTCCAGAACTGGACGCAGTACTCCAGGTGGGGTCTCACCAGGGCAGAGTAGAGGGGCAGAATCCCCTCCCTCGACCTGCTGGCCACGCTCCTCTTGATACAGCCCAGGATGCTGTTGGCCTTCTGAGCCGCAAGATCACGTTGCCGGCTCATGTTGAGCCTCTCGTCCATCAGCACCCCCAAGTCTTTCTCCTCAGGGCTGCTCTCAATCCATTCTCCATTTCCAGGATGTGGTGTCTCCATGTTGACTGCAAATACAATATATCTGGGAAAGTGTTATAATGTGGTTTCTCAAGTTCTGAGGTTATAAATTGGAGAAAAGCATGGGAAGGAGTGTGGAGGGGAAAGAGGACAAATGCTGAGCTGAACAGAGGCCTTTGGAGGAAACGGATACTTGCTTTTGCCAGCAAAGATCTCCTTCAGTGAAATTAGGGTGAGGGTCCTGCCTATAGGCTGGGGTAAGATATGTGTGGTTATAAATGTGATTTTCTGTAATATCTTTACATGCATCTCCAAAACAAGTAACTGTGTTGTTTAATGTTTGAGTTCTAGTAAACAAATGAAAAAATTCTCTTGGCCTAGTTTCTGAGAATTATTTCAGAGGACTCGCAGTCATGAGACTTTCCATCCCCAAGGACAGGCCAAGCCTTAGAATTGGTGAGTGGGATTCCCTGGCAACACAAAACATCCCAGGAAAGTTCAAAAATACCCACATAGTAGATGCCTGGGGGAGATGTTAGTGCAGGACTTTTGTTTGAAGGAGGCTTGACTTTCCATGACAAGCACTAGTTGGAATATTTGTAGCACATATCAGAACTGTGGGTTAGAGTATCTGCATCTCAGGAGTTTCCAATGAGTTTCTGAGAAGATGTAGTGGTTTTCCTATATTGAGGCTGGTTTGTGGGTTTTTTTTGTTTGTTTGTTCATTTTTGGGTGGATTTTTTTGGTATTCTTTTGCACTGGAAAAAATGAGCTGAAAACTTTTTATCAGGTAATGGCAGAGGGAGATGATACATTTTCTAGAGTGGGTATTTCTTCTCTCTTGTTTCCTAGTGACTCTTTGGAACCAACATTTTCTGTCAATAACTTTTGTTGGAAATACTTAAGAAGATTTGCTGTTTGAAGCCTGTTTTGCATAACATGCTATGGTTACGCTTTGTGCTTAAAAACTTTGAGTCAACCCTGAAGAACAATGCGATCACCATAAAAATCCCGCACAAAACGTTTAATGTGTGGGAGGTTTTTGTCCTCTTCCTTGTTTTACAGCAGTTGAAATCCTCTGAGTTTCTTTCCAGAGGAGCAGATGAAAGGAAAGGCTTTTTTTTTTTTTTTTTTTTTTTTTTTTTTTTATAGCTGGTCACTGACCATTTACAAACTAATATCTAAAACCTTTTTCATTTTTGTCAGAGTAGGAGCACTTAGCTTTTCCCTCCAATTGAGAGCAATTTTCTAGAAGGAACAGCAGACTTATTTTCAAACTGTGGCAAATCAGACCAGAGAGTCAAGTCTACCAGCATGGAGGCGTGGGAGCAGCTGGCTTCTGCTGGGCTGGTGGTGGGAGCAGTTTGCCTCGGCACTGCCAGCTTCCCCACTCTGTCCTCTCTGCCCGAGGAGTTGAGTGCTGTCTCCTGTGCAACGGCGGGTGAATTTATGGAGCAGTGATAGCAGTTGTCGTTAAGTTTATATTGCACGTTTTCAATAGACCTAACACAGTGTGGAAAAGCAGGATCCAGTTTCCCAATCTGTAGCCATGTGGTTGATGCAGGTGAGATTTTGGGATTGGACCAGATGACGTTTAAAGGTCCCTTCCAACCCAAACCATTCTATGATTCTATAATTTGGGAAGAAAAAAGGTGCTTTCCCTCCCAAACCGGGCAGTGTCACTGGGAAACCTGCCATCTGCCCATTTGTCTACAATGCTCATTTGTTCAGCTGCTTGGCTTTGCCATAGCGATTATCAAAGCAAGTCTTGGCAACCGTATTGTATACCTCATGCTCAAGAGCAAAGCTGCGGACCGGCCACACTTGACAGCTGGCTTGTTCACACGCGTGTACGCAAACACGCACACAGGCACCAACTGCCGGTCATCCCCACCGCTCCCTTCGCTGAGCGTGCCGGTGGATCAAAACGTCCCGCTGCTGTGCTTCCCTGATGCTGGTCAGCAAAATGCCTCTGTGTTTTCATCCTGACAAAGCACGGCCAAGTACATATCGTAGGTGTCGAACCCTCCTTCCCCCATTTGGAGGATATTCGCACTCTAATGAGGGTGCAGTCATCTGGAATTCAAAGCACATGTTGGTAGCAGGAGGGGAAGGGCGCTCGCAGGGACGTGCTCAAATGCGTATCTTCACTGTTAAACGCTGCAATTCACAGTGGTCTCCCGAGTTCCTCTGCTGCTGGCAGATGGAGTCAGCGGTGCCTGTTAGCCATGTGTCGTTTCTAAGTGTTTGTGGTATTACCCAGAGCAGGTTACATCTGAATTGCTTTTTCTGCGCCAAAGAAGTTCCCTTTCCACCTTAGCGGGAGCTGAAGAGGAATGGAAACATGATGACGGTTTTAAGTCCTTTGCTTACTGCTTTGTCATTGCACATGCTAATGATTTTACAAGTGGTTCTCTCTGTATGTTGTCCTAGTTTGTGTTCTACTCTCTTAAAATATCTTCTTTTTTAAAAAAAATAGAATAACATGCAGAGCTGGGCAAGGTCTAATAACACGTAAATGCTGCTGATACAATATGACATTCACAGGCTTTCCAGAGGTTGAAGAAGCAGATTATTCTGAACTTCATTCCCCAGTCCTCCCTAAACCCTTGGTTCCCTTTTTCTCCCCAGAAGGTCCATCTGAGAGCCAGAAGTGTACCATGTCATCTGGCTTCTTGGCCAAGGGCAGCAGACTGTCTAAAGCCTGAGTTGTGTTTTTCTCCCAGTAAACAGTTACGGGGAGGATGAAGAACAGACAGCAACTTCAGGCAGCAATGATGAGGTGATTAAGCAGTTTGAGATCTCTGTGTTGTGCTCACAAAGTCTGCAAGCAGAAGTATCTGAAGAAGCAACACCAGCAGGCATGGAGCATAGACGCAAATTCAGCCGTTTGCTCTCCAGCCGTGAGAAGTACAGTACAGAGGTATCTGAATGCAAAGGTACTGTTTGCATGAAATAAGATTAGAGAAATTGGAGTCTTCAACATGGAGGGGTTCTTTTATTGTGGAGAACAAGTCCTGAATTTTGCTTTTTCTCTTACTAAACTTGTTTTCCCTATTGGTTACCTGCAGCTCATTTCTAAAATACTTTTGAGGGAAGAGTGTGGATCCAAATCCTGCTGAAGTCCGTGAAGATCTTTCCATTAACTCTATATTACTTTTGTATTCTGGCTCCTAATCCAGTGATTTTCATGGAGTTTATTGCAATTTTGCCAGAGTAAAGTCTGCAGGACTTGGTTCTAATTATTTTTGATCTGTGCCACTTAAGTCATTTCTTTCGCAAGCCTTTTAGCAGAAGTTGAATGTCTCCTTTTGTAACAGCTTTGCAAACACAAGGTGAACAGTGAATGAATTATGCTGTATCATTTGCCAGCACATATGCCAAATGTCAGGCAATGACAGAAACTAAAAATTTATGGCACAGAAGGGAAGAATTTTATGATCTTCTATGGACTAATGTAATGACTCTTTTATACAAACAGAGATGAAATGCATTTAAAAATGTAGCTACTTAGAAAATTGGCCTGAACACATTCTAAAATCAAGTTCATTAGAGGGAAGAGCTGTGAAAGTGCCCTTCTTTTTCATTCCGTAGAATGTTTTAATTTTGAAATACAATTGCTTGATTTTGATACACCCTCTGATTTGAGCAATCATTTCAAGATATGACTCTCCGTCAAACTCTTCTTCTGGAACAATGTGGTGCAGAATTGCTCTTACTTTTCTTTTCAGAGGTAATATTAACATTGTGTAAATAGCTGGTCAGAAACTAGATGAAACCAGGTGTTGAAGCCTGCTTGTGACTAAGACATTCAGTTCTCTGCCCCATTCCTCACTAAGCTCAAGATTAGAGCCTTTGTGATGAACGAATGCCTATAAACTAATCCTTGGGTCTGTCAGGCCTCCTTCAAACCCAGAGAAGCTTCTGAAGCACGCGGAGCTGCTTTTACTGGGTGTACAGTGGTAGTTGCACACACGCACAGCTTCCGGAAGGAGGTGTTTATTTTGGAGAAAAGCTGAGTAGTTGAGGTAAATCCTAGATAACCTCACACCCTGCTAGCCCCCAGTTACTGGTCTGAGAACTCCATGTGTGTGAGAGTCTGCTTTGGCCCCTAGCTGGTGTCATGACCACAAAACACAGAAAGATTTGTGGGTGTAAAGCCATCATTGTTCGCTGAGGGGGTATCAAACACTATTTCAGTTGATCAGATCCTCTGGACCTTTCTGGGTGGGAGGGATGAAGGGTCTTTCAAAAGTGCTGAGTCCAAATTGGGATCACGGCACTTTCACGCTTTCTGTAGACTCTCTCTGGGACTTCTCTTCTTGTGTTCTCTTAACAGACCTTTTACTCGTATAGCTGGTAGTTTTATTTGCTGTATGCCTAAGTTTTTTAAAGATTTCTGATTCTGTAGGAAAAGTTGAGCATCTCAGAGCTCCTGAATAGCTCCTCTCCCACTCAGCCGTGACATACGGCAAAGTCTTCTCGCATCGTGTTCTTACACAAGCTTTTCCTTGACCCTCTGTTTCTGTTGTCAGTGTCATGACAATCTGCACTTCGGATTCATTTAGCATTAACTTTTCACCTGTTAAATATCTTTGTAGTAACCTGAATAGAGCTTGGAAAGAGGAGTGCAGACGGCAGGAAGGAAGTGTTTGAAGGATGCTCTGAGGAGTGGAATGGCTTGAATACCAACTCTGCCCACAGACTCTCTGCAAATCACCCTGTTAATAAAGAGCCTATTTTAGTTCTGGAAACATGGAGTCTTCTCAGGCTATTACCCAGCATGTGGTAAATTAAACAATCTTGGCCTGATTGCATAATGTCACTTGAAATTTAGGATCCTTTTTCTCTTTAACCCCCAAAATTTACAAGCCATTTTTGTTTAGATTTATTGTAATTAGATAATGATTCTGTTCCTTTGAGGCTCTTCTGTGAAGTTTTTTAGCACTTTTTGATGGCTAATCTTGAAATAACCAGGGGCAGGAACGCTGCTTGGTCTCCTTGCATCTGGTTTGGTTCAGTGCAAGGGAGCGTGTGGTGCTGGGGGTACTGCAGAGTGGTTTGGAACTGGGGCTGTAGCGAGGGCCAGGCAGGAGGATTACTGCTGCATGAGGATTACTGCAGTCCCACAAGCTCCTGTCTCTGCTGCTATTACTGTCTTTCAGGAGGAGGCATTTGAAAGTCACTCCTAGTAGCTAGGAGGATTTTGAGTCCAGAAGTACCTAGATCCATACTGAAATCCTTTCCTCCTCTGACCCATATTTAAACATGTTCTTAACTTTCAGTGTGTGTGGAAGAAGGAATCACATTTCTTTAAATTGGAAAAATCATGAAGAAAAGACAAGCTTTACCTTGTAAAAGCACAGTGATTCACTGCAGTCCCCAAAGCAAACGTTGCCTCGGTCAGCGCAGGTAACAGGCACACATGAAACTCTTCATTTCCCTGTTCTTGCTGGTCAATGAACTACGTGGTGTTAATTGAGCAAGATCTACTAGGCTCCATCTTTTAACTCTGGCAGTGTGTTTTAGGAAGCGATGAGGCCTCTCAGGACATTTCTTTAGCACATTGTAACGCTTCACAGAACTGAGAGATTGTGTATCACTGAGAGGGAAGAAAGATACTGTAGGTTAACCAGATCATTTACCTGCCAATGTGAGGGAGGACTTCACAGTATTTTCCAGACTTATCTTCAGTGTTTGATGATCATCCTTTCATCTGACAAAAGTCATAGTTTCTTCATAGCGAGTTCTTCAACCTTGGACAGACTTTCTTAATTTATTGGTGATTTCTGTTCCCCTGTATTCCCTTTGTCTCCTTCTGGGCTTGTGGATGCGTGACACAGCAGGGAAAAGTTGGGGGACAGGACTGGGAGAAAAAAAAAAAAAATCACGCTCTTTCAGTGTACAGTACTATCTGCCCTTAATTTTAGAATTGGCTGCTATTGCTCTGTGGGGACTCCTGGCTAATTAAAGTTCAGATAGTTAGATAATGCTGTCTCAACGTATTTCCCTGATGCTGTACTGTTTATTCATGTCGGGTATTCATAAGACAATTGACATTTTCTTCCTTAAGGATCTCTTGGGTAAATTACAGGCATTTTACTGCCCTGACCTTTTCCTTTACGTGAAGAACTTCTGTTTTCACCATTTTATTGTGAATATAATGTTAGAACAGATGTAGTCAAGAGGTACGGTTGTTCTAGTCTGTATAGTTGGGCTATTACCTGTAATGGTCCTCTAATACTGGTATTTATAGGTGATTATCTCTTACTAAACTACTTTAAAGAAAAAGCCAGACTGTTTCACTGAATGATTTTGGTGAATCACCTTTTCCCTTCCTTTCCCTGAATACTACATTTGCGTTTCTATCGCATTCGTTTTGTGCCTGAGTCTTAGGGAGATGTCTTGCTCTATTAATATGTTTCTGGAGTTCTCCTGTTATGAATAGCCTTTTATGGCTTTAATGTAGTTTTTGAAAATTCCTCTATTATTGATCTAGATATTATCCCAGCAGGAGTCAAAACCACAAGACAATTGTGTGAGGGTAATTTCTTACTACAGTAGCATTTTATTCAGAAAGCCTGCTGTGTGGTGTGTGCTTTGATGGATGACCCACTGTTTAAAATGTGTATTAGACATTGGCTTGCTAATTAAATGCCTTAAGGAATGCCTGTACCCATTCCATCTCAGTAAATTTGTGGAATTTCTGTTATTTTATTTCTTGCTTACGTTCTTGTTTGCTTCTTTTTTTTTCCCCCTGACTTTGTAGGGAAGAATGGGAGTAATGGCAAAGAATCAAATTACTTTCTACCCTCACTCAAGAATTTCAGCTCAGGACAGAGGCGAGAGACAATGAGGGCTCTCAGTTTCAGGACTAGGTCTGCAAGATGGGAGGATGAGGAGGGGAAGAGGTGGGGTTTGCATTTCAGAAGGGAGTGAGAAGAGCACTTGCCTGGAATTTGAGAGATCTGAATTTGGATCCCTTGTTCCTCCTAAGGACCATCTCCCATGTCTCAGAACAGGACCATAATTACAAAGCTGTGAGGTGCTCTCAGCCTTCTCTATTGAAGTGCCTGTGCTTGAAATGTTTTACCAGGAGGGAGAATGTGAGACCATTCATAGTTGAAGAAAGGGAATAAAGTTTTTCTTCTAATCTCTGAGCTGTTAGATTGAAAGAGCAGTCTCTGCAGAGATGCAGAGACTTCTGTACACCACCAGGAAATCTGTCCTGAGTATAATCCCCATTCTTCTTGTTGTTGGATTTTGCTTTTCTTTCATTTTCTTAGGTATGAATCAGAAATAGTGTATTTGCCTCTAAGGCCAAACATAGAGTTGCTTCTACTCAGAAAGATTTGGACTTTTTGTTCTAGACAGAGGGATGTGTATAGAATCACTGAATGGCTTGAGTTGGAAGGGACCTTTAAAGATCCTCTAGTCCATGGTTGCTCAAAGCTGCATACAACCTGACTTTGAACATTTCCACTGATAAGGCATCCAAAACTTCTCTGGGCAACCTGTTCCAGTGTCTCACCACCTCATAGTAAATAATTTCTCCCTTATATCTGATCTAAATCTACCATCTTTCAGTTTAAAATCATTACTCCTTGTCTTGTCACTACAGGCCTTGCTAAAAAGTCTCTCTACATCTTTCTTATAAGTGCCCTTTAAGTCTTGAAAAGAAGCAGTAAGGTCTTCCTAACACCTTCTCTTCTCCAGGCTGAACAGCCCCAACTCTCTCAGGGTTTCTTCATAGAAATGGTGTTGCAGCCCTCTGACCATTTTCATGACCCTCTTGCAGACCTGCCCTACATCAGCCAGTTCCCTCAGGACCTTAGGATGCATCTCATTAAGTCCCATGGACTTGTGTATGTTCAAGTCCCTCAGAGACTCTCAAACCTGATCTTCTACAATGAGTGGGATTTCATTCATCCAGTCCCTGCCTTGTGATTCAGGGAGTCGAGCAATTGCCAGTGAAAACTGAGGCAAAAAGTTGACTACCTCAACCTTCTCCATGTCATTTGTCACCAGGTTCCATGTCTCATTTATCAGGAGGAGAATGAAAATATTGATTCATCTAAAGCAAAGCAATCTAATAATTTGCTATTAAATGCGGTAATTAATAATATTTTCTAAAGATTTGAATTGGAAACCAAATTTAGAAGAACAGATTGTTCCATAGTAATGATTATCTTGAAAACAAACCTGCAAGTTTGAGAACAAACAAGCAGGTGGCCCTTCTTGGCCAGGGAGGGCGGACAAGATGACCTCCAGAGGTCCCTTCTAACCTCGACCATTCTGTGAAACCTTTAAACCTCAAATGACCGTGTTTGCCAGGGGAGTAATTCTGTTTTCATTACTGTCATCAGCTGTCTGGAAGCACAACTTGTTTTCTTTCACTGTAACTCCTCCTTGCTTGTTTGAAAAGAAATGGAGGCAGAATCTGGCTCTCCGTGTTCCTAAACCAAGGCCTGGCATCAGATGCATTAGTAGGAGGAAGGTCCCTGGTTTTCTTCTAAAAGTGCTTGCAGAACACATCCAAATCATGATGTTGTTTTTGTCTGTGTCCCTGCACATGTAGTTATCTGTGTCACTCCACCCAGAGAATTCTCACTGATGCCTTCAAGTAGAGGAAAGTGCCCTGTGTTCAAATTTGAGACTTTGATGGTGCAGAGAAGGAATCTATAGTCTGAACCAGAGAAGATTATTTTATTCTCATTAGTGGACCTTACCTTAGCCCATGGAGTAAGTGTGTAAGATAAGATGAATTAAAACTAATAAAAAGTAGACGGGAAATTAGGGAACACATCTCCTCTCAGTGGCCTTTGGGACAATTGAGTCCAAACATTAGGTTTGGAGATTCCTAGTTGGTTTATGGGGCTGGTCATGCACACTCAAGCTCTCAGGATGGGTGGTAGAGTTGTGGTGGCACTCTATTGTCTCCATGAAACCCCTTTCCTCACCAGTATCATTCTGTTGAGGGCAATGCTAACTCCTGTCCTTTCTTCCTCCTTCTTCTCCTGCATAGAAGGAAATTGCTGATACCTCTTCATCAGGCATATGCTGTGCTTTTCTGTAATTTGTCTGACCTGTGTTTTCATGGAAGTGATTGCTTTTGGGGCTGAAAAGCACCCCCAAGGAACTTGAATATCCCAAATACTCCATTGATAATTGCACTTAGTGGTTAACTTCTTCAGGTAAAGGCAACTGGTTTCTCAGTTCAGGATGGGGTGAGAAACAGCCACGTCCCCTCCATCAAATGCTGATTTATACAGGATTTGTTATTTTGTTAGTTCAGTGCTCCAGTACTCAGAAGTAGAAACTCTTATGTACACTGGAGATGATGGGGGGGGGGGGGGGGCGGGAAGAAAAGAAAAGAAGGGGAAGAAAGACGCATTTTGGGAGGTAGAGGGGGAGCAATTTATTCTAACCTTCTGAAATTATTTTCTTGCTGAAAATTGTTAGATCTGGATGGACTAAGCCAACTGAGTTATCAAGACAACCTATCCTGTCATGGAGATGACCATGTATCTGTTGATTCAAGAACAACAATTGAGAACAGGGGTGCTGGGCAGCGCAGAGGGCCTAGGATGGAGTCCAGCATTGCTGATGGCGTTAGCCGGCAAGCCACGGAAGGACGTTTGGAAGCGGAGACAGCATTTGGCAACCAGCGGTTTGAAGTAAATGATGCTACTGACAGCTCATCGGCTTGGAGCCCTGAGGTGTGGTGAATTGTCATTTATTACACATGGTTGTAAGCTTTTGAAGGATATTGGGGGCCAAAACATGTTAGGGGAGAAATGAAGTGAAAAATTGATCAGCACAGCACAAGATAATGGTACTCCTGTGTGCATGAACATATACTCCTACGCGTTTCCTCTTTTTCTTATATTTTGCCTCTTGCTACTAACAGTCATTCTGAGAAGCTGTTTTATTGCTTGATTTCTGACTGTAATCTTTGAACTGAAATGGGAACCATTAGCTGCTTGACAGCATTTACTGTCATTTAGCAGTGGCCCAGGGCTTTGTTCCTGGCTGTATGTGCAGAGTGTGTGTCTAGGGACATGGTGTGTGGTCTCTGGGTCAGATCTGTGCCTCTTTTTCCAGGTTGTTTCTATGGTTTAGACAATGGGAAGCACCTGGAAAGCTGGAGGTAACTGGTGGGGGTGACCTGTGACTCGGCCAATGACCATCACTCTGGTCCCCATTGATTCCAGGCATCCTTCCAGGGAAGGAGAGAGCCTCAGAGCTCCTCTTTCCATTAGTTCTGTGTCTTTGTCTTGAAGCCTCAAGAAAACATTACGGATTTTAAGGCATTGTAAACACCTGATGACTTCACATTCCCCTTTTCTCTCATAATCTTTCTGCGTGATGTGTTGGTTTTCATTATTATTTCACCACAAGATTAAATTTCTGAAAAAATATCAGCCTGCATCAGACATATTAGAGGAACAGCGCAAAGGTCACGTTTTCTGCCTGAGTTAAGAGACTGTTCTTCAGCTGTGGAAACTAATACCTCCATCACTCTCTGAGCTCCTTTCCTCAGAGCATGCTGCCCGCAGCCAGTTAAAGAGATGGAAATCAGTGCCTCGATGTGTATGCTGCAGCCCTAAGAGGTGTTTTGAACCGCATTTTGGTTTGCTGCACAAACCAGTCCCACAAAATCCTACACAACACGTGGGAACTCCACGCGGCAACAGGTCTGCCCTGTCTTTGCTGTGTGTCTCTGACGCGCGCTTTTTATTTGCCAATCTGAGGCTCATTTCTCCTTGCCCACATTTAGTGTACATTGCCATGGTTCACTTGTGCTGCAATGTCTTCAGTGTCCTCTTGTGTTTCTTTGGAATGTGTCTCTCAATTTGCCTCTGGTATCTACATTGTGCAAATGCAAAGAACGATTATAGCATCAGGGGGCAGGTATGCCCCGGTCCCAGTTTATGTACTACAAGCAGCTTCTCATCCAAAGGTATTGTGTAGCTTAATGAAAGACTTTTTATTGCAGGAACTAAATGTTCTGACATGCCAGAAATGTCCAAGTGCTATTATGCTCCACTCAAAGGACCTCTCTTTAGAGACAAAAATTATAATTTTATGTCCGTGCAGTGGAACCACAAGTACCGTTTCAAGCCTTGTCCATAATTAAATGCTCTTTCAGGTTTCTCTGGCAGAAATGGACTTATTTTACCTAGTGAAGTGGATGTTGGCAGTGCTGAATGACCAGGTTAGACATATGGTATCAATCAGTATACTTGGCTTACCATCTCAACAACTGTGCTGGGAAGAGGGAAAGAAAGAAATTCAGAGGAAGTTATCTAAAACCCACACTTTCCTTGGATTCCGATTTAAGTGTCTGTATAACCGATAGGTTCACAAAGGGCTCACAGCCTCAGCTGAGCTCTGAAAGCCCAGGAGAATTCTGTCAATGACTTCCACAGAAAGAAGATTGAGCATCTGTGAACTTTGTGTGCTGAAAGCTTGTACGGGGGTGAGTGCTGTGGTAGCACTGTGCTCTCTGAAAGGGCCAGCCCATGAGGTCTTTAAAGCTTGGCTGCCCACATAAAGGTCACTGCCACAGAGTTTGGCATTGCTCTTTCCCTCTCTGCCTCTAATTCATCAGTTTTCGTTGCAGTGGATGTGGCCGCAACTCTAGTAGTATAATTTGAGATTTCCTCAAATCCAGATCCTTTCTAGCTGTTCAGTCAAAAAGATGTAAGATACTCAAGGTCCCTGTTAGGACAGGAAAATGCCTCTTGGATCTTCATACCTGTGGGTTTATGGTGACGCACGGGAGTTCACATTCTCCAGCTCAGGTGTGTAGATGAAAGCAACGTTGTCTCCACGCTTTAGCAGCAGTTCTCAAATGTGCCTTGATTCCATCTCCTCAGTAGCAAACGCGCAGATGAAAGTGAGGAGGGATGAACATGTGGAGGGAAACATGAATCAAGCACAATCCCATTATGTTTCCTTCTTAAATATTATTTCATCAGCCAGACAGAAATAACTTGACAGCTACACAGCAGCACTTAACATTTGCATAATCACGTTCTCTCCAGGCAACCTGGTCTGCCTTGCATTTTTGTCTTTGCAGCCTGCTGTTCTTGCAGAAAGGCATTTTTATGGGCAACCAAGTCATTTTGAGTGCTGTCCAAGTGATGTTTTTTCTGTTTTTGACATCACTTCTACAAGACCAATGACAGCAGGTCTCCATCACCAATGTGCACACACAGACTTTTTATTCACATGCACAAATCCCTTAAACGCGTACAAAAATACAAAAAGCCGGAGCTTTGCATGTCATGGCAGTTGAATCTGAGCACTTGAAAAGTACATTGATAGGAAGTAGATGTAAATTTTGAGGTCTGTCTGAAGTCTTGTTTGAGACCACCCTAGACACTTCTGAAGGGCATTACATCAGAAGTCCTATGGCTCATCATCATCGGTACTCTGAACAATACGATTCCTGTGTCGAACAGAAGTGTTACTTGAAATGCAAAAGAAGATAAATGTTTGAGGAGGAGGGTGACTCAGACTGCTAGTGACAGGCCTTAATTCACCTTCTGGCTATTAACTGAAAATCTTTCCCTAGTACACTCATGTTTAAATACAAATCATTGATCACTATAGCAACTCCTTTATCATATGAAGCACATTCTCGCTCTAAGATAAAAAAACACTTTTGAACAGAAATGCGCACACCCACTCATCGAAAGGTAAGGGGAGCATCCATGTTTTTTATCTTGTTTTATCAAGATGATTTTTCTTTTAAAAGTAGGTAAAAGATTGTGTGTGAATTGGCCTGCACATGTTTTGATTGTTTATTTTGAATTTTTATTCTGAATGTATTAGTACCCAAACTGAACAGAAGGAACAGATGCTTCTCTTGGGAGATTTAAAAAGGGAATAAAGAATCAATATGTATTTAATCAGACTGTTTTTCTCAATTGTAGTTGCTTTAGCTGTAGGAAAAATATTGAATTATAGAGTAGCATCTAGAAATGGAATTTCCATTCTGCAAGAAATTCTGACATGATGATTTCCCCTCCCATCAAATTGAACACCATACTTAGGTTTTTTTTTAATTTCCAACAGAACAAAATATTCAAAAAACTAGCACATTTGACTGAATTTTTTGTTTCAGTAATGTAAAAAAATCCATTTTGAAAAAATTCCTGTGTATTTTCAAAGTAATAGGTTAAATTGTTTTTTTTTTAAATCAAATTAAACCAAAAAGTTTTACTAATGCCTCAAAATTCACAATTGAAATTTTTTAAAAAGCTACCTTTTTAGTTTTTGACTATGTAGGATTTTTGCAAATCTCTTGCAAAATACTTCAATATTGGTGAAACTTTTTGTTGAATATGTTTCAACAAGTGCTGTTGCTGACTAGATTATATGGGGAATATTACACAAAATCAGGCAGTTAACTAGCACTGGCTTTTCAAGAAGCAGTGGGAGCAGAGCAACTGCCTACACTTGCAAACACAAGTGAGAATGTTTTTTTAAAAATAGAATTGGGATCACAGAGGCAATTGAACTCTGATGCAGGTTTTACTTCTTCCTTCTCTTTGCAGGAACACGATGAAGTGAACAGCGTACCAGCTCATCGTGGTGCCCATGACCCCATCTGTAAATGTGGTGATCTAGATGTCATCTTCAACTATAAAGCCTCAAGTCAAAAGCTGATAGTTACCATCTTGGAGGCCAGGGATATCCCAGACAAAGACCGCAGTGGTGTGAACATGTGGCAAGTGCACACAGTCTTGATGCCTAGCAAGAAACAGAGGGGTAAGACAAGGGTTCAGAGAGGACCCATCCCCATGTTCAAGGATAAAATTACCTTCAGTAAGCTGGAGCCAGAGGAGTTAAGCAGCCACGCCATTCGTTTCCGCCTCTATGCGGTGCACAAGATGATTGGAGAGAAGATGATGGGAGAGCAGTTGTTCTACCTGAGCAACATCAGCCAGGAAGGGGAAGCAAAGGTGACATTGGTCTTGGAGCCAAGGAGTAATTTGAGTGTAAGTTTGAAAGAAATGTGGAGTCTGCAAAATTGTTTATCTGTTGAATGGGGATGAGCTGTACCTGATATCTTTCATTCAGAGCTGTTGGGATGCAACTGGTGGATCTGTTCTACTGTCCTTAAAAAGTTACCAGTAAGAGGATGCACAGGGCATTTTTTCCCTATGCAAAGCTGTGCCTTATTAACAATGACTCAGCTAGCAAGCTTACACAAAATCATGGAGATCTACTACATCCACACAGGTCATCAAATGCTGTGCCATGCAGAAATAGTAGGTTGGTCCCAAAACCACCAAAGCTAATTATGTCTTAATTTCAACACGGAGAGTAGTTCTTGTGCACTGTTATTTTGATGGACCTGTACTAGTACCAGTGCAAGAGCTACCTCATTTGGCACTAGCTCCTAGCTTGTGAATCTCAGTGTTGTGCAGTTCCCATGTTGCCATAAATGCTTAGTAATGTTCCTTTTTGTGACAGATGGAAGTGCAGAGGTGGGTCATGTCAGGAGGAACTGGTTGTGCTGCTTGATAGTCTTCTATGCACATCACAGTTGTATCTGGCTCTGGCTATGCCAATCAATTTGTGTAGATGAGCTCTGTCATTATTCATTGCCTACGAAAAGCTCAGTGAGAGGTTGTTGCACACAAAATGAATAAAACATCATACTCTGGGTGAAGAGAGGGTAGAGAGAGCATCATGGCAGCAGAAAGGAAGAAAATACATAGTACACGACCGAAAAATCCCAAACTGCATAATGTATTCCATCCAAGTCATTGTCAAGGAGATTTACTTGGCATTTGATGTAGTAGGATGTATGCTTATCTCGGAGGCTTTGATTTACACTAGTGATAACACCTTATGCAAAGTTCCTCATCTTTAAAGAGAAAGTTCAGAGATGTGTTTTTGTAAAAGTGATGCTCTGATTCTTCTGTTGCCCCGTCATATTTCATTCTTAGTCATTGTCATTTTTCATGACAGATCTTACTAAACAAGGCTGCAAGATATAAATTAAGGGAGGGTGGTGGTGAATGTCCTGATGAGACTTTCAGTGCTCTTTCCCTGCAGAGTGCAGACTCTCAGCTTAGTCTGTCAGCAATCTCTCACAGTGATAGCGCTTCTTCAACACAGTCCCTGTCGCATGGAGGGGTGCCAGAGCTGCTTGTGGGATTGTCGTACAATGCCACTACGGGGCGGCTGTCAGTGGAGATGATCAAAGGCAGTCATTTCCGAAACCTCGCAATTAATAGGCCACCTGGTAAGTACTTTCACTGCTATTAAATAACACCATTGGGTTAAAATTTGCTTTTTATTTTCTTCCTCAAGACATTCAATTAAGTCGTTTTTGAGCTGGGTCTCCTTGCAGAGTATCTGATTGAAAATTAAAAGCATTATTTCAAATATGTGTGCTGGTAAATTTTACAGTGTAATTGGAGGCAATCATATGAAGACACAGCTGATGGGGCAGTAATACCTGAATTTTATTGCATATACCTTTACAACATCTGATGATGGCAAAACTGCTATTATACCCAAAGCACAGAATAATTCTCGGCTGATCCATAAAAAGAAGAGTGCATTTCAAGTGATTATGTGTTACCATGTGAGCCCCAGAGGCCCTGTCTAGTGCCATTAAGTGTTTCCCAGGGCTATACTTTGTTTAGTCCCCTTGCTGTGCTGCTGAGCGCTAGGTGACCTGATGCTTTGGGGCCTTTGGGGATCCTGCTGCTGTGAATTCTCTGCTGCTGCACGAGAAAAATCTTCTGCAGAGAGAAGATTTGAAAGTTGTTCTTTTGGGTTGCAACAGTTGGGTTCCCTTCCTCCGATACCTAGAGAAAAAAAATGGAAACTGCCTTACAGTAGGTTTAGTTAGTGCTGGAGCTGTAGTTAGTCCTTGAGAGGGATAGTGGATGGACGCTGTTGGTGCCCGTGCTGTAGATGGGGTCATGCAGCCATAATGCATGGTGTTACCTGCTTTGCTGCTGGAGTGCCTCATTCAGGGGTTGGATGGCAGTGCTGTCTTAATCTCATGTCGTCCTTTTGCCTTCTTTCTGAAACATTTTGTTGTTTGTTTGTTGTTTGCTTTTTGTGATGTGGTTGCCTGCCTGCCGAAGGTAATAACCTTTGACAGTTCCTTGCATTCACTGGATTTGACATAGTATCTCCGGCTTGCAAAATGCTAAGATGGCTTTTGCAAGATGCTGTGCTTTTTGGCTCAGAGCTAGCAAAGTATTTCTGGAATATTTCAGTATATGAACATGAAAACTTAAGTATCCACTAAACTATACTTCAGTATATTACAGAAATAATCTGCGTCATCAGTCAGTCCCTTGAGAATTAAGGGCAAGTCTGTGCAGGAGTGAAACACATGACCCCAGTCTATGTAGCTCCAACTAGCCTTGGTTTAGCTGTGGCAACACGGATCTCCATGAGAGTTACTCAAAAACAAGTTCTTGTTTGCATGTTTGTGTTTTATAAAAAGGTTTCTAGTAGAGACCTTTGTAGCAATTTAACGCAAAGGTAAACTAGGACAAGGCTTTTGTCACGTGCTCTAGCAGGCAAGCGTGCCTGTGTTTATATATGCTGCAGTGTAGATACATCCTAAAATTGTATTCTTAGAAATGCAATTAAAATAGTCCCAGTAGAGGTCCAAGTTAATTTGCTACATTTTTTTTCCAGCATATTTTTATGTATCTACCTGTGGTATTTGAGTTTTGTCTCTTAGCTGCCTGAAAATGTGGATTATGCAGCACTTCCCCCACTACCAGAGGGGATGCCATACTGGACCTGATGGTCACCAATGCGAGTGAGCTAATCGGTGATGTCAAGACTGGAGGTAGCCTGGGCTGCACTGGTCATGCACTGATGGAGTTTGCAGTCCTGAGGGAAATGGGTCAGGCAAAGAGTAAAGTCAGGACTCTGAATTTTAGGAAAGCAAACTTCCAGCTCTTCAAGGAGTTAGTCAATAAGACCCCTTGGGAAACTGCCCTTAGGGAAGAGGGAGCAGAACAGAGCTGACAGATCTTTAAGGTTGCTTGCCACAGAGCACAAGAACTCTCCATCCCAGGTGTAAGAAAGAAGGAAAGGAAGGCAAGAGACTGGCATGGCTGAGTCGAGACTTGCTGGTCAAACTCAAGGACAAGAAGGAAATGCACCGGGAGTGGAAGAAGGGGCAAGTATCCTGGGAAGAGTATAGGAACGCTGACTGGTTGTGTAGGGATGGGGTCAGGAAGGCCAAGGCGTGGCTGGAGCTGAGCTTGGAAAGGGACGCGAGGAATAATAAAAAGGGCTTCTGCAAGTATGTCAGTCAGAAAAGGAAGGTCAAAGAAAGTGTACTCCCTCTGATGAGCCAGAGTGTCCTCACAGTGTTGCAGCCTTCCAGAACTTAAAGGGGGCTTATAAGAAGGATGGGGACACACTTTCAACCTGGAGTACTGCATCTAGCTCTGGAGCCCCCAACATAAGAAGGACATGGACCAGTTGGAGCAAGTCCAGAGGAGACCACAATATGATCAGAGGGCTGAAGCACCTCTCCTATGAGGGCAGGCTGAGAGAGCTGGGGCTGTTCAGCCTGGAGAAGAGAAGGGTCTGGGGAGACCTTATAGCGGCCTTCCAGTGCCTAAAGGGGGCCCACAGGATAGACAGGAAAAACTCTTCAGTAGGGTCTGTTGTAATAGGATGAGGGGTAATGGTTTTAAAATAGTGGGAGGTAGATTAAGATTAGATATAAGGAAAAAAAAAAATTACAATGAGGGTGGTAGAACACTGGCCCAGGTTGCCCAGAGAGGCGGTGGATGCCCCATCCCTGGAAACATTCCAGGCCAGGTTGGCCGGGGCTCTGAGCAACCTGATCTGGTTGGAGATGTTCCTGCTCCTTGCAGGGGGGTTGGACTGGATGGCCTTTAAAGGGCCCTTCCAACCCAAACCATTCTATGATTTTATGATTCTCTTCTTAAATCAGGCCCTGCACAAGTTGCCTTGATCTGGCTGGCTCAGGCATCTGTAATGCCCACTCTTCCCACAAGTGAAATGTTTTCACTGCATAGAACTCAAATAATTTCCTTCCAGCTTACTATTTATCGTGACCAAATTACTGACACTTTTTTGTTTTCTTCTAACAAGTGTCTTTCTGGGTGCATGCTGTATTGCTCCAGGTGTTGCAGTAAGCTGAGCAACCTTATACCTCATTGTCTGTGAGTGCTGGGAAGTTGTGTCTGTCCTGAGCCTCCGGTGGGATGGAGTTTTGCAGATTAACAGTGTGTGCACAGGTTAGCTTTCAGCATGGGAGAGTTTAGCTGCCTTGATTAGATGTCCCATTCAGCTTTTTAGCTGATGGGTGCACAGGGGTGGAGTAGCTTGGTTGGCAGCATCTCTAGACCTGAGAAGCACTTCGTTTCTGTTGACAAGATCAGAACAAGAGCAGGATATGGGAAAAGGAGGCATTCCTTGAGGGATCTTTCATTTTAAATTCCACCTGAATTTTCAGTTTCTGTGTTTGTAGGGCTTCAGATAAACCTAGTTTAATCTGTTTGATAAGCTGGCCAAAGTCTTCTATCAGCCACCCAAACTGATAGTCCTGACATTATTTCATAACAGTTCTTCCGTCGCCACTGTTAAGGCTATCTTGAGTTGGTTCTTCGCATCCTTTCTATATCCAGATCAACTTTAGCATTGTCAGACCAGTATTTCTCAGTGTTAGATCAGTTTCTAGGTGAAACACAGAAATTCATAAATGATTACAGGCAAATTCTGAACCCATCACAGTCTGTCACATTGTTGTTTCTGCATTCTTCATTGTTCTTCTGCACCTGTAAAGATCCCAGTAGTGGTGAGAAAAGGAAAACCCAGTGAAGCAGAAATTGAAAGAAGTTAAAAGGAAGGAAGAAAACCAGCATTTGTCTCAGGTGCTGGAGTAGCATTTCATTGATAACTCCTGCAGACACTGCAGAGGAGTGCTGTGAGGTCCGATCGTTAGTGTCTGAAACGTGCTGATGGCTGAACGAGATGCTCGATAAGTCCTTCACTAGGTGAAAACT
>WHYT01017229.1:416411-436179 GCA_009806455.1 Tetrax tetrax | reverse complement strand
ATCGGTGATGTCAAGACTGGAGGTAGCCTGGGCTGCACTGGTCATGCACTGATGGAGTTTGCAGTCCTGAGGGAAATGGGTCAGGCAAAGAGTAAAGTCAGGACTCTGAATTTTAGGAAAGCAAACTTCCAGCTCTTCAAGGAGTTAGTCAATAAGACCCCTTGGGAAACTGCCCTTAGGGAAGAGGGAGCAGAACAGAGCTGACAGATCTTTAAGGTTGCTTGCCACAGAGCACAAGAACTCTCCATCCAGGTGTAAGAAAGAAGGAAAGGAAGGCAAGAGACTGGCATGGCTGAGTCGAGACTTGCTGGTCAAACTCAAGGACAAGAAGGAAATGCACCGGGAGTGGAAGAAGGGGCAAGTATCCTGGGAAGAGTATAGGAACGCTGACTGGTTGTGTAGGGATGGGGTCAGGAAGGCCAAGGCGTGGCTGGAGCTGAGCTTGGAAAGGGACACGAGGAATAATAAAAAGGGCTTCTGCAAGTATGTCAGTCAGAAAAGGAAGGTCAAAGAAAGTGTACTCCCTCTGATGAGCCAGAGTGTCCTCACAGTGTTGCAGCCTTCCAGAACTTAAAGGGGCTTATAAGAAGGGTGGGGACACACTTTCAACCTGGAGTACTGCATCTAGCTCTGGAGCCCCCAACATAAGAAGGACATGGACCAGTTGGAGCAGGTCCAGAGGAGACCACAAATATGATCAGGGGGCTGAAGCACCTCTCCTATGAGGGCAGGCTGAGAGAGCTGGGGCTGTTCAGCCTGGAGAAGAGAAGGGTCTGGGGAGACATTACAGCGGCCTTCCAGTGCCTAAAGGGGGCCCACAGGATAGACAGGAAAAACTCTTCAGTAGGGTCTGTTGTAATAGGATGAGGGGTAATGGTTTTAAAATAGTGAGAAGTAGATTAAGATTAGATATAAGGAAAAAAAAATTTACAATGAGGGTGGTAAACACTGGAACAGGTTTCTCAGAGGTGGTGGATGCCCCATCCCTGGAAACATTCCAGGCCAGGTTGGATGGGACTCTGAGCAACCTGATCTGGTTGGAGATGTCCCTGCTTCTTGCAGGGGGGTTAGGCTGGATGAGCTTTAAAGGGCCCTTCCAACCCGAACCATTCTGTGATTTTATGATTCTGTTCTTAAATCAGGCCCTGCACAAGTTGCCTTTATCTGGCTGGCTCAGGCATCTGTAATGCCCACTCTTTTCCCACAAGTGAAATGTTTTCACTGCATAGAACTCAAATAATTGCCTTCCAGCTTACTATTTATCGTGACCAAATTACTGACACTTTTTTGTTTTCTTCTAACAAGTGTCTTTCTGGGTGCATGCTGTATTGCTCCATGTGTTGCAGTAAGCTGAGCAACCTTATACCTCATTGTCTGTGAGTGCTGGGGAGTTGTGTCTGTCCTGAGCCTCCGGTGGGATGGAGTTTTGCAGATCAGCAGTGTGTGCACAGGTTAGCTTTCAGCATGGGAGAGTTTAGCTGCCTTGATTAGATGTCCCATTCAGCTTCTTAGCTGATGGGCACACAGGAGTGGAGTAGCTTGGTTGGCAGCATCTCTAGACCTGAGAAGCACTTCATTTCTGTTGACAAGATCAGAACAAGAGCAGGATATGGGAAAGGGAGACATTCCTTGAGGGATCTTTCATTTTAAATTCCACCTGAATTTTCAGTTTCTGTGTTTGTAGGGCTTCAGATAAACCTAGTTTAATCTGTTTGATAAGCTGGCCAAAGTCTTCTATCAGCCACCCAAACTGATAGTCCTGACATTATTTCATAACAGTTCTTCCATCACCACTGTTAAGGCTATCTTGAGTTGGTTCTTCGCATCCTTTCTATATCCAGATCAACTTTTGCATTGTCAGACCAGTATTTCTCAGTGTTAGATCAGTTTCTAGGTGAAACACAGAAATTCATAAATGATTACGGGCAAATTCTGAACCCATCACAATCTGTCACGTTGTTGTTTCTGCATTCTGCATTGTTCTTCTGCACCTGTAAAGATCCCAGTAGTGGTGAGAAAATGAAAACCCAGTGACGCAGAAATTGAAAGAAGTTAAAAGGAAGGAAGAAAACCAGCATTTGTCTCAGGTGCTAGAGTAGCATTTCATTGATAACTCCTGCAGACACTGCAGAGGAGTGCTGTGAGGTCCGATCGTTAGTGTCTGAAACGTGCTGATGGCTGAACGAGATGCTCGATAAGTCCTTCACTAGGTGAAAACTAAAACTGCTATGTCCCTTTCTGGGGGGAGAGCAAATAGCCCTTGTGTTTTCTCAACAAGTCCTGTCTGCGGTTCTGTTGTTTGAGGCTCAGAGGGAGTGATTTATTTCTTTAAAGTACCATGGGGATATCTGTGCATAATAGTGCTTTGGGACACTTAAATCCTAAGCCCAAACTGCTATTCAGGCCAACCATTTATGGTAAGACTGAGAGAAGTCAATAGGTGGAATCCATCTCCATTCCCAGCCCCGCAAGCACAGAGCCTATACAGTACCCATATGTGGTCCTGTCGCTTTAGCAGTGTCTGCTGCTGACAGCTGCAGCTATGGGGAATGACAGGGGAGTCTTGCACAACAGCAAATCCTTTAGCTGTGCTTTTTGCCCTCCTTGACCCTCTTTATCGCCTGGGGTCCTGCCCATCATCCCTCCCCCGTCATCCTTGCACAGAGATTGCACTGTGTGCAGAAGAAGGACCTAGACTGGGGCATTGGTGATTTTAGGTGTTAAAGACAGCGGAGGGTAAACCAGATGGTTTTCTGGAGAAGGAAAGGGAGATTGTGCACATCTCAGTTTTTCACGGGCACATCATCTCCTTCACTTAAACCTTTAAATGGGGTGCAGAGAGTTAAACTGAGTCAGGTGAATATCAGAGTCATAGGTGCTTACAGGGGTAATAACTGGGTTAGGAAACACCTGGACAGCTTACAGAGACTTGAAGCTTGCAGGCAATGTCTTCTCTTCTGGTCACGTATGTGGGGTTTAAGGGTAGTTTGGTCAAGGATAAGTGTGCAGGTGTTCTTCTGGGGAACATGCTGAGTTATAGGCCTGAGTTTACAGTCTCTGATCACACAAATAGATCCATTATCACTCAGAGCACTTAAGAGCACTCAATAGTATGGCCGCAGCATCGGACCGTAAATTATGAGTGTGTGCCAAAAAGCCTCATGCAGAAAAGCATGTACAGTTTTGTCAGATGTGGACACCCTCGGTATTTTAGTGCTAATGGCTTGTGTGCTGTGCACCTTGTTCTCTTTGGTTCTTGTAAAAATCATTAACCTGTGCTGGCATTTTGTAGGGGTGGTGTTGTATCTTCTTAGAAAAAAAAACAACAGTGTGTTTGTTTAAAGGATGTTTATTATAAAAAAAAGTAAGAAGAGAAGCCTACAACACTGGCAGACACATCTTTAAAAATTTATGACCAGTTATATACTGTGTGTATGGTAGTAGTACCTTGGGATTGTAGTGATGGACAAGGAATCATTTCTGTAGTCAGTATATTAACACACAACAGAGAGGTGGTCTCTGCACACAGCGATGTTTAACCATTGTCAACTGCTCTGCTGGGTGCAGCCCTCTCTCCTCTCATCCATCCTTCGTTCTTTCCTCTTCTGCCTTTCTTTTGAGGTTTATGTCTGTGTGTAATGCAATTAGAGAAGGACTATTGTAAAGATATTCCCTCGCCTAAGACAAGTCCTCCAAGCTTTTCAGCAGCTGCAGAATTAATCACACACAATGATTATCTCCGTACACAATCATTATTACACCAGCAGCATATTAACCCCATTAAACAAATACAATAACATTAACGCTGGAAAAGACAGGAGGGAGAGAAAAAGCTATCAGGATTTCTTTTGGGAGACGGAGAAATTCTTGGAGTAAAGACTTGTCTGAAAACAAACATCTATCTGGGCCACAGATAACAATGCCAAGAAGTGCAGAAGATGCTCCCATATAAAAATTAGGATCCTTATGTAGTATTTGTTGTTCTGGTATCAGAGTGCTTGAAAGCCATTAGTGGATTTTATTTTATCAACTTGTTTGTGAGGGAAGGAAAGTTAATATCCCTGTTTCATTCCTGGAGAACTAAGGCACAGGTTAATTTCTTTGATTACTTCCACTCAGACCAGGAAGTTGATTTAAAAAATTAACTTTTAACCTGCGTGTCTTACTCTGAACAGGGAACCTGCTTGAGCTCCCAGAGCTTTGTAATTCATGCTTCCATCTCATCAGTAACAGAAGGAGGATCTGTACCAGGGCGGGCTTAGTCTTCCAGAGAACTTGGTTAGCAGAGCAGTAGAGGTGCTGGGCAGCTACTCGCTGCTGGGTACTTGCCAGTCGGTCACAGTAAGATTGTACAAAAGATGACCACTTCTGCATCTTTTCATTGTCCATCACTAAATATAGCTTGAATAAACTTACAATAATAACAGCTGAGAAAGTTTTGTTCAGGGTCGTAAAGATGAGGCCAGCTGCAAGCAGCCCCAGAAGGATGTCTCGGTAATGAGTGGCTGGGCAGTGAGGTGGAAGATGAAGTGTGGGTGAAGGTAAGGGATTGCGTGGGGGCAGCGGTGAAATTCAAACTTCATCTGGATCGACTGAGAGCCACTTGGGAGAGAAGTATTAGGCTTATATTAAATAGCTCCAGGCAAATGTCCACTCAAGGATCAGCAGTAGTAGCAGAAAAAACAAATTCAAGGTTAGAAATACACAGTGGAGAAAAAAGCAAATTGATATTTGACTGTAAACATACAGTCACTGGTGTAATGTATACCATGTGCAGTTCTGGCTCCCTCTGTTTGAATAGAATATGGCAGAACTGGAAAGATGTGGTGAGAATTGTCAGAGACAATCAGGAGTATGGAAGTAGCTTCTAGTGAGCTGCAGCTGAATAGACTGTGCCTCCTATGATGCTACGACAAAGGGAGACAGGGAAAGATTTTATGGAGGTCTATGAAATCGGAAGTATTGTTGAGAAAGTGAATTCGTAACAGTTGTTTGTTATTTCTCCTGATATGAAACCAAAGGATCATAAAATGAAGCGAGAAGGTAGCGGGTCCTGAAGAGGAGACAGCTCTTCACTTACGCTTGTTGAGTTTATCACAGCAGAACATCATGGATGCTAGAAGTCTCCTTGAGTTCAGTACAGCACAGGACAGGTTCATGAAGAAAAATTCACTGAGGACCATTAAATACAAAGACACTGTCTCTGCCTGAGGAAGTTCTTGAGTCACAAATCACTGGAGACTGGGAGAGTATTTGGGAGAGAATCAGCATATGCCATATTTGCCGTATTTTTATAGCCATATTAAGGCATGTGATATTGGGTGGATGGACTGGCTTGGTACAGCTCCTCCCACTCCATGTGAGACCTGATTGTGACTGATTAGGCTCAGAAAAGGAAGTCACAGAATAATGGACTTTCAAGGAGCAATTGTGGGGTTTTTGTAGGGGATGTTCTGTGATAATTAGACATCCAGTGATAGCATGCAGTTATCCAGTAGCGTCTTCAATAGTTTTATTTTTCTAAAAGGTCTATGAAAAGTATAATACGTGTTACACTTGCTGGGTATAAAAATGAGGTATTTTTGAATCAAAGGAGTGCACATTTGAAGTGGAATGTATGGTGATGCCTCTCCCACTCCGGCGAACAAGCGAAAAAAAAATTAATTTTTTTCCTCTCCCAAAACAAGCAGAAGACAAAGCCGTTGCTTCCAGGATGGAACTCCCCTAATTCCAAATTTCAGCTGGAGCTGAATGTTTAGTGCAATTCTGCAGTGACTCTACAGAGCAGTGTTAGCAGGTGATCTAATGACAGGCTGTATAATAAAGCCAGGCCTGCGGGCACCACTGCTGGTGGGGAGAAAGCCACGCTTAAGCATCCTTACATCATGCTGCCGCCGTCGCCAAGGTGTGCATTCATGATTTCTGATATGCTCTCGGTTAAAGTTCCCATCCCCTCTCTGAGGCAGCAGGGATGCATAAAGCCCAGTGTATGTTGTGGGAAGTGTTGAAATGCCCTTGTTGGAGGATTGCGCAACTGGAGAGGTGTCTGTGTTACGCTTTCCTGCATAAGCCTGGATTAAAGCTGCACCTCATTAGGGCTGGAGAGTGCAGGGAGGTGGTACGCTGGCTTTGCAGCCCGATGTGTGTGCCAGGTGAGGGCTGGCACTGTCAAATGGAGCGGACATGGGGCATTGTGGCAGAAGAGGGTCATCAAGGAACTGAGCTTGGAGGCTCTCTGGAAGCAACCTTCCTTCCAGAGAGACCAGGGCATTGTTTCCAGGGAGCTCGTCTCTTGCCCCTCTGCAGCCCCGTCTCCGTGCACAAAACAAATCATTGATGCTGGCAATTCCCTCCTCTCAGGCCAAACAGTGCTTCCAGGGAGCAGTGCGCTCTTTCTGCTGCTTTTTAAATTAAAGGTGCTGCTGATCTGTTCTCTGATGACTCACATGTCGTGAAGGCTGCCAGATCCCAGCCTCTCCCTTGTGTGATCGCTGCCAGCCGCGGGAGAGGGGACCTGAGCAATAGAGACTTGGTGGAATAGGGGAAGGAAAGTTGGCTCCTCAGCAACGTAGTAGGCAGCTCTCAGCTCTTGTATGATTTATAGAGTAGGCCACAAGCTGCTGCTGGCCTAATCCAGATGTGGGATTGGGATATGGGCTTGGGAACAAAAGCTTCTGTCTAATTCTCCTCCCTGCTTTTTTCCCAATCCACCTGCAGTGAGCCAGGTTCAGAGCATTCCTGCCCTGCTGCTGGTTTAATGGGGAAGTGAAGCCGTAACTAATGGAGCAGCGGTCTTCTGGGTTTCAAACGGAAACCTTGCGTTGAGCTGGGCCTGCTTTGCCACGCAGTGCTGCCAATTATTATGTAGGCTGGGAGTGTGGGCATGCCAGCTGGGTGAAATTAAGCTCTAGGCCCAAGGCTTTATTTTACTGCAAGTGTTATTAGTCTGGATTACAGCGTGCTGACATGGTTGTACTGCTTTTGGAAATGAGCTAGCTTGCCTGGAGCGCAGGTGGGAAAGTCCGTAGGGTGCTGTGTGGTACCCTGAGGTCCACAGACTCGAGGAGTCAGGAGTCTTTGGTTGTGTATTTCCTTTCTAAATATAAATTTAGCAGGGGGGTGGACGCTTCTCTAGTGCAGTGTTTTTGTTCACAGGTCAGCTTTATTAATAATGGTGGGACTTAGGGTAAATGAAAGCAAAATGCACACTGTGGTCCCTGCTCCAAAACTGGGGACGTATAAATTATGGTTGATTATTCCCCTGAGTTGTCGTTATCAGTTAGTTCCCTTAGAAGGATGATGACAGAAATGGGTCATTAGAAGAATTGCAGATAAACTGATTGCCTTTGCAGATGAGCTCTCAAGAGGTGTTTTATGGTTGGGGCAGTGTTGGTGGTGACAGCAGTCTGCAGGAGGAGAGGTTTGGCCACACCTCTGGAGTAAGATTATGCAGTGCCAGCCCAAAATGTGTCTGGCTTCTTGCAGCATTCCATGATTTAGTGTTTTTTCACTTTGGTATTAAATGCAGAGATGTTGATATTTTATGTATACATGAAGATTGTTCCATCCACTCATACCAGAGATGAAAGATGAGTTTAGAGTAAAGGAGATCTGTAGCAACAGCTTCTGTTCCAAAGCCTGTATGGAAAGGAGAGCCTGATGGATGCAATGCTAAAATTGGTCTCAGCAAAATTAGACTTCGTTCTTGCTTCTTCACAGACTTCTGTGTAACCGTGGGCAAGCTGTAGTTTCAGGCACTCCCAGATATTAAGAGGTCTCACTCTTCTTTATGTCAGTGAGATAGGTGCCTAAAGAGAAGGTGAGCATTTAGGCATAATTAAGAATGTAAGCCTTAATCTCTTCTGCATTTTTGCTTGACAGAGGTGCCATGAAAGTAAATACACTGAAAAGTGTAAAGTGCTGAGATACCACAGTAACGAGACCATTACTGAATCTGAGCATGTAATTAGATGGAAAATGTTTGCCTTCATAATGAATAGATGCTCTCACATGTACATTCCTCAGTAAATTTTCAAGTTCATCTTTGCTATAGTTCCACTAATCTTACTGTGTATCTAGGGATGGATTTTCTTTGGCAAAGCCAGCCGAAGGGGCGAGTGTTCCATCTCAGAGTACCAGACTGGACTACAGGGAGAACTAGGAAGCATTTCCTGATGAGACACCTAAAAAGATGCTGCAAGGAGCACAATGCAGTAAGGGCAAGCCATAATCTTAAAATGTAGTTAGTGAAGCAGAATAACAGCTCAGTGTCATATATACCAGCTCTGCAAACCAAATTTCAAATGCTAAATATATTATCCACACCTACTCTTTTATTTCTGTTCAGGCAAGCTTGATTCTTTTGGCTGGTAAAATATACTCAGTGGAATAAATTTAAGAAAAATTAGCAGCCTGATTTAGTTATCACTTGCACTGGTTTTGTGCCTGTGTTTTCATGGGGATGAATAGGGATCCTGGTATTAGCTCTGCCCAGAGCATAGTCTCCTTCCAGCCTGCATGACCTTGCCTGATCCAGATGATACCTGCAGAATCCCTACCAACCTTGGTGCTGTATAGGCAATGCCTTGGTGTAGAATTGTGTAGAAGATCTGATGTGTATTAAAGAAAAAGCTTAATTTTCTGACATTGATCTCTGTTGGGTTTAAGTCATTGGTCGTATGATGCTTGGTTTTCTTCAAGACCAGCTATATTGCTCCTCACTTGCAAAAGCTGAGGCCTCAGTCAGGTTTTTGACATCCTAGAGTTTATGACTGCAAGAAACTCATCCATTCATTGCCTGGAAAATTAACTGGGACATCCTGAAACAGCATCCTGTGAGGTATTTTAGATGTGGCACCTGCTTTAGTGTTAAAATCTAAATCATCTGTAATGATAGCATTGTCTACTAGATCTTTGCTGAGTTATGTCATATGCGGGTTTCATGGTATTGACGATAACCAGGTTGTCTCTCTAGGGGCCTGCTTAAACACATGTACCTGTGCTTGGGTGTGATGAATGACACCCCAGCTGTCAATACTGGCAGCAGTCAGAAGGAAGGATGACAGCAGGGTTTACTGAGAGGAAAATCTAGACCTCAGTCCTCTCCCTGTCTTCTCAGAAAACCAGATACAGGCATGTGTGGGTGACCTTTCCCTGAAGTAGCATGGAACGATAAGCTAAAAAAATACTTTATTTGTTGTTAGTTGTGTTGCACATTGCCATACTCAGGTGGGATAACAGCGAGGATGTTTGTAGCAGTCCTTGGCTGCTTACTGCTGCTCTGCTCAGCCCATCCCCTGCCCCAGCACAGCCACGGAAACCCTCCCAGGAGCTGCCCAGGGTCCAGGGGCAGGACCTTTCCTGTGCTGCTCTGTGCCACAGCTCTGCCCTTCCTGCCCATTCCCAGCCCCTACTGTGATCCCAATGAAGTGCCCTCACCCTCAGCAAACAGTTCTCAGAGGGCAGTGGGGAAAGCCATATGACACCAGGGACGTATCTAGAGAAGAATGGAGGTATTGGGCCAGGAGCAAATAGAGAGAGTCTCATCTCCATGAATTCCTCAGTCTCACTGAGTCTCAGTGCTCACCTCTCTTGCCTGTCAGCAGAAACAAGCCCCTTCAGCTTTCTGCCTGTAAATGGTATTGGTTTGGAAAACACACTGAAATTATATGGAAGATGTAAAGTTTAAATTTGAAAGAAAATTGAGAATTGTACAAATAAGCTGCGTGTTTGTACGAAAAATCAGCCTGGTGGAGATTTTTCACCATTTTGAAATCTTCTCACACAAAAAAAAAAAAGTGAATACATTAAATAGATCCATAAAACCCCTACTCCTCACTTATTTTTATTTCCAGGGAGGTCCCTGCAGCCTCACACCAGCAATGAGGACTTCCCCGTGAGGAATGCTTCACTGCGCACTGTGTTTTGTCAGTGCAAACCAAAGTGACATCTCTAAGAGTACTGCAAGAGGTTGTGTCTGGTAGTTCTCTTGTGTGCTTTTACATTGAGTCAAGCTAGAAGAGAGAGTCCTCTGTTGGGCTTTGTGTTTCTGATGGGTCTGAAGTTGCTACAGAGTTCAGTTCCTCAGCATCACCAACATTGAATGCTACTGCAGGAATTAGTCTGCCTGTTAGAATCATAGAATGGTTAGAGTTGGAAGGGACCTTTAAAGGTCATCCAGTCCAACCCCCCCGCAAGAGGCAGGGACATCTCCAACCAGATCAGGTTGCTCAGAGCCTCATCCAGCCTGGCCTTAACTATTTCCAGGGAAGGTAAAGTGGTTCTTTCCTTCCCAGGGAACTATGTCATGTCAGAGCTCTGCTTTTCTGTCTAACGAATAGGTCTTTGTTGGCAAGATCTACTTCATCTCCAGTGTCACGCTGGGAGCCAGGCTGGCACCCCCACCTAATGATTGGACTGAACTTTCCCCACGGTAACTCGATAGCTGTACAGCTGTGTAGGCTCACAATTTGCTCCTCGATTGTCAGTCTCCTGGCAGCTTTTTCAGTGGAACAGTTTGAGAGGAGCCTTGCTTTGGACACGCAGAAGTGTTTTCACACCTGAAGTGTAATTTCACACCTTGTGTTGCTCAGTAGATAAGTGCGTAAAATAGCACATGAAACAGGAACAGAAGAGGATAGATATGCTGTAGACAAGAGATGGAGGCTTGTTATTTATTGCCTATCTTCAGCACACTCTGAAATAATACTCACTTGCAGAAAACCAGGCACAGACTATGAAGGGGGTTAGGAGGGGACTTTTCTAGCCAAGTGTTACCATTACATGCAGAATGAGGTGAAAACTTAGACTGAGCTGGGTCTGTGGAGCACTGGGACCACAGAGCTTTGCGTGAGACCGTGGTATTAGTGACCACATATAACAGAAGTGAACTGATTAATGTAGGAGGCAGCAAGAGTTTTGAGGGTGGGTTTATGGGGACACTGACTTGGACCATCCCTTTCCTATATCTACTAAGCATTTTTACTCCTTGTATCAACTTAAATAGTGAATAAAATCAACCCTGAATCTATGAAAAAAAGTAAGATGAGAATTTGGAAAAAGCCTTGAAACTATCACACAAGATCAAATAATTTCACTGTGTATGCAGATTTCCTTTGCCTCTTTTTCAGGACCCTTTTTGTTTGCTATGTCAAATAATAAGTCATAGAGGCATTCTTCCAAAGGAAAGTGGTGGAGCGGCAAGTGCAGACAAGGGAAGCCCTGGTAAGACAGCTCTAGGAAAGTTTTGTTGTGAGGGAGAGGAAAGAAAGATGCAGACAGAGCATTTGATATGGAGAATCCATATTGATGCTCATAGTTTCTGTTAGTCGTAGGCAGGCTTGGTAGGCTTGAGAACCAGATTTCCTGCTCCTTCCAAGAGAGTAGGGCTGAAACACGCATCGGTTTCCTTCCTCCCTTCTCCCCAACTGAATATGAGTAAATCCAAGAGGTTCTTTCACCTCCTGCTTCTCATCCCGTGGATTTTTACTAAGGAGAGTGAGCAGTCCAGCCCTCATCTATTACTGCAGACAGAGCTGCTCCACTTGAAGGGGTTTTTTTTGCGTGTTTTTTGACTACTTGGGGCTTTTATCTAGTCTGTCACCCAAGCCAAACTTATTATTTCATCTTTTTTGTCCTAGATACCTATGGAAAGCTCTGTTTGCTCAACTCTGTGGGCCAGGAGATGTCTCGCTGTAAGACCTCCATCCGTCGAGGACAGCCCAACCCTGTCTACAAAGAAACTTTCATCTTCCAGGTTGCCCTCTTCCAGCTCTCTGATGTCACGCTCATGATCTCCATATACAACAGACGCAGCATGAAGCGCAAAGAGATGATCGGCTGGATTTCTATGGGTCAGAACAGCAGCGGTGAGGAAGAGCAAAGTCACTGGCAGGAAATGAAGGAGTCAAAGGGGACGCAGGTCTGCAGGTGGCACACGCTACTGGAGTCGTAGTGGTTACCAGGGCAGCCTGCAGGTCCTGGAACTGTGGGCTGTCTTCTCTTGTTCTCAGCCAGAGAAAACAGCTATCCCGTGGCAAGTACCGTGCTCTGGCAGGTCACATACACTTTAACCTGACTTTTCAGTGTCAGCAGTCATGGGTATTAAAGGCAGCAAGGCCTGGGAAGTAAGTTTTAGTTCTTGACTTTCCAGGTTGTCCTGTGTTTTCTATGTCCGTATCATTAACCCTAGGGAAAAAGGATGGGAAAACCTACAAAATCCTCTTGTTGGTCACTGTCTCACTCATTTTGTCATAGGCTTAATCATCACAGACTGATTTCGATGCTGTTTTCTTCTAGGGTAAAGTCTCTCTTGCCTCTCTGCCCTTGTTTATATTAATGAAGTTTGCAAATATTCTTGACACGTAGATAGCTCACCGATAGGCTAACCTGCATGCAGAGCACATTCTCTCTCTTTTATTTCTAAGTCCTAGAAATAAGCATTTAATACCACTGTAGACTGAATGATATATTTTTTAGGCAGCATGGGAAAGCATTCTTGAATTCTCTGTCAACTTGAAGTGCCTAGACGTTACTACTGTTCTCCTGGACTAACAATTGATATTAGGACTAAACACTACCAGTATTTTTAATTAGGCATCCTGTGCACTTGTTTGCCTGCATTGCCGTAGGTTTGCACGAGGGATAATTAGCATCAGTTTTATATTGCAATTATACGATGCATGTTTAGAAGCTCACTTTGAAGTTCATGGCTTCTGTCATCATGAATACCAAAAAAAGACCAAAACAAGGTGCACATCCACCTTTGTGCCTGAATCACTCTTTTCTGCATCATTGTTTTGCCCACGTGTTACTCTGTTTTTTAAAAGTGAGGTTCATTCAGAAAAGCTTTTCTGTGAGCATTACACAGGAAGGCTTTAGAGCCATGATTTCTCTGTGGTTCAGTGAAGCACAAATCAGTTTACTGAGGGCTCTTCTTCACATATGCTGTCCTGTAATATCTTCTTGGGATCTGCAAAGGGACACTTTTTGGCATGCTACGCAGTAGAGGATGCCAGACTATGTCACCTCATCTTCAGGGCGAGCTCTCTTGCAGGCCAGGAATAGGATCCAGGGGACGCCCCTGAAGGGGCTGCTGGCTCTGCTGAACTAACACCAAAGTATTACGCTTCTTGCCTCTAACTGAAAACAAGGCAGGGAGCAGGCTTGCTGGATGAGGTGATGACACTTTTATGTAGTTACTTTTCAGACTATTTTGTCATTTTCCAATTTAATCTTTTTTCCTGTCTCTGTGAGTTGAAGTCATGGAGACAACGGATAGCAGACGTATCTTTGTCTGCTACTTGACTGTTGAAAGTTTAACTGTTGTTAGCTGCTGTGATGCTGCGTACGACACGGCAGAGGATATTCATCCTCTAGTGTCGTGATGGTATGCAGGCAGTAAGGTGACTCTCAGCTGCCCAATCTCCCATTCTCTGCGCTCTCCGGGAGAGGACTCGCATTTCTCCATTCCTGGTGATGATAGCAAGACACAAGAAATATTTTGCTGAAAAGATTTGTCTGTACTGAATCACTTCATGTTTTGTTTTTTTTTTTTCATTTACTGAGATGTTGCACCAAATTCTGCCTCCTGCTGCACCACAGCTGTCTCCTTCCCTTCAACGGTGCTGTGCAAATCTGATGAGTGCAAATTTTGGCTCTGGCTCTTTGACAAAAATTGAGCCTTGGTGCTGGTTTGTATCACCTCCAGGCTAGCCAAACCCTGCGGGGCAGTGCTGTGATACACACAGGTTATCGCTTGGTGTGATACACACAGGCTTTGGTCCTCATGAGGCAGGTGGAATAATCTGCTTGTAGAAGGACATCTGGTATAGGTGAGACAATTTATCCCACAGGCCACGGTTTTATATATTCTTATCACCTGTCTGAGCATCATTTTTCCGGTGAGACTGGTGGGTATCCTATGCAGGAGGGTTGTCCTCCACTGCCTAGATAAGCTGATGTGATATCTGCTTTGCACTACTGGGGCTTTGTATCGCAAAGCAGGATCTAACCCAAATGCAGCTCAGCAAACAAATACATTTATGACTGCACTGTTAATGCTGCTGTATTACCAATGTGAGAGAAAATGAGCATTTGAGTGGTAACCAGCAGAATAGGAATGGGGTTTTTTTTATTGTGTGTTTTTCTTCTAGAAAGAAAGTAGAAAAAACCAACCCAATTGAAAAGGTGCATTTGCTGATTTCAGTTGTTTTCCAATCTCTGCATCTTTTTTCCTGAACTGCATAAAATGTATATACGAGTATTTATAAGTAACTTTATTATCTGAGATGTGTATGTATAATAAACTTAATGAGATTCTCTTCATAACTTCTTGAACCTGCAAAGTGTTACTTATGCTTTATGATCAGCAAAGGGAAAAGTATAGGAAGATAATACTTTTCAGCAGTGAACTGGAGATGACCCAAATTTATAGTAGTGTGACTAAAAAAAAAAAAAAAAATTGGGAAAGATCATTTTAAAAAGCAATTAAGTAAACTGGTTTTGGACTTCTGTGCTGTTTTCACATCAAGATCTTTTCTGAAGATACAGAATTAAGGGAACTGAATTTTAATACGTAATTTCAGTGTAGAGCGTTGGGAGTCAGAGGAAAGCGAGTGAAAACAGCTTACTTGGAGTAAATTAACATCTAAGCACATGTTAAAGCTGTGCTCTCAGATGGAAGCAGGTTGCTGCGTCCTTGCAACAACATTTTGGCCTGATGTTTTACCAGAAAAATTTGGAGAGAAGGGAAAAGGGATGAGGCAAGGGAAGCACTGGGTTTTTGGAGCTGCTGCTAAACCTGTTGGCATATCTGTGCCTTGAGCCATGCGTTTGTGGGGTTCATTGAGTTCCTACTGAAGCAATGGAGAAATTTAGGAATCTTGAGATGAACACAGTGCTGGGAGTGCTCATGCTTGTTAGCTGTACTCTGGGATTTTTGTTGCTTTTGTGTGGGTTGTTTTGTTTTTTGTTTTTTTTTCCTTTTCAGTATCGACTGTGTGATACTGCAGCAGCTCTGCAGTATTCCAGAGCTCCCATAAATCTTCCCATTGACACATTGGATTAATCATTGCTCATATTGATACAGAGTGGACTTGTGCTCATGGTCTTTCTTATGTAAATACCACTGCCCTTTCAGTCACTGCTTTAACCCCTTGTTTCCTTTGGAGGTGGCTGACAAGACTCAATTTCCAGAAAGATTTTAATTCCTTGAGAACCTTGACTCGCCTTGGCTCTCAGTTGGTGCTGCTCAGTAGACTTGGGACCCTGTGCTCTGCCGGCCTCCATCCATGTGGATGCTGATGCCCAATCTCTGCTTTTGTGGGGCTCCAGGTGAGGGAGAAGATTTGTGGGAGGGCCATGAGGGGTTCAGCAAGTGGGAAGGCAACGGCTGACCTGGTTCTGGGAATGCTGGGGTGCTTGCAAGTCCTAATGCTTGGAGGTTTCCTAATGCACTCATCTTTTCTGAGATAATTAATCCCATTTTGACACTGTCTGGAATCCCATTGTAGCTTGTTTGAATTTTCTTCTCTTGGGTGGGGGGTGGGGGGAAAGCCTGAAAACCCACAAAACCATTGTGTAGGAAGGAACTAACTGCACTGGCATAAGCCCAGAATATTGTGGGCAAGTGCTCTGGATACATCTCTGTATCTCAAACAGCGTCGTTCAGCTAGTTGCAGTGTGTTCCTTCCTTGGTCTCTCTCCAGCCAGCATGCCCCTGTCCTGCCAGGCTCTGTGCTGTTATTTTATATTTTTTTGGTTGTTGTTTTTACTCTGTATTGACAACAGAACAGAATGATCTCACCACGTTTATATTCCCTGTGATGATGCTGACTTCCAACTGATGCCCACAGAAATGAGTACCTCTTTTAGCCCACAGCTACAGCTATAGCATACTGAACTGCCCGTTTGTAAAGGCTTTATCTGGACGATCCGCTATGTCATTTGATTTGTTTGGTTTTGCTTTTTGGAGTCTTTAATTACCTGGACCCTGCTGTGACCTGCTCGCTGCTGTCGCTCTGCCTTGTCTGCATTTCCCTTGCAGGGTAATGTGAGGTTTGTAGCTCCTGGGGCACACAGACAATACTTGCATGTATTTTTAGCGGCTGCAGATCCCGAGTTATTTTGTGCTTTACATAGTTAACTGATCTTCAGTCACGAATGTCTTTAGATGTTCTTGGGTGCCCAGAACCAAAGGCTTCCAGCTGCTATTGATCATTTCTCCAGCACAAAGCCTAAGGTGGCAGCTTGGCAGAGGAGCAGGCGTTTTCTCTGGTGGCAGTTCATTTTCTCCTTCAGTTGAAGCTGGCGATGACCTTGGAGCTGGTGTGCCTGCAGAGCTTTCTTTCCACTCCCATATTTATCATCATCTTTAATCTGTATGATCATTGCACTTCGTCTCTCTGCCTCTCAGCTGCCTTCTGCCCTTCAGCACAAAAGGTAGACAGAAAGGCTGAGTGAAGAATACGGCCTTCCCCATCACGTTGTCCCCAAGCTCAAGGGGAGCTGACTCCTGGAGGGGTCATCTTAAAGTTATGATGCTCATTATCAAGACCTTGCCTCCCTGATTTCCGGTCAGCTTGTGGAGTTTGAAGCTTGGTGGTTCTGCTGTGATACTTTAATAAAGCAGTGACACCCATTCACTTCAATGTGGATGAGTTAACGACAGAGGAAACAGCCTGTTCTGTGTTTGCTTTCTCCTTTTTTTTTTCGTAAGCATCGTGTTCTGTAAGAGGACAACAGAGCCTGAAGGAATTAGTATGCAGAAGCATCCGCTTTCCATTTAAAATGTACTAAGTGTGATGTTTGCAACTACGGTTTGAGGGGGAAAAAAAAAGCTGCCAGGGTTTGTAGAAGAGCTCACACTTTGAATGAGGCAGGTTTTTCCCTTCAGTGTGTGCTGCCTCAGCGAATACGGTTCTCGTACCCCAGGCAGTGATGCTGGCTCCCAGCTGATCTCGTTCTGTGATAAAAGCAGCCAGAAGCTGACAGATCCTAAAGCTTGGGAAGATGCGCAGGCTAATGCAATGTAGGTGGTTTGGGTATTTGTTTGGAATTCAGTGCAGATGTAACAAGCTGTTGTGCAAAAAAATGAAAACCCTCCCCACCCGGGAGGGTGGTGGGGAGGGAAGGCTGTCGGTGGGTTGTGCTGCAGTGGAGCTGGGAGTTTGCTCAGTCCGTACTCCAGCAAGCAGCACAGCCCGACTGCAGTGGCAGCAAGCCTGAACTGAAACCCAGTTTCTCTGCATGATTCATGCCCCATCCCTGGAAACATTCCAGGCCAGGTTGGACAGGGCTCTGAGCAACCTGATCTGGTTGGAGATGTCCCTGCTCCTTGCAGGGGGGTTGGACTGGATGAGCTTTAAAGGTCCCTTCCAACCCAAACCATTCTATGATTCTACAGCTTCAAATCTACTGAAGCAGAACAGCTTTTTTTTTCCTTTTTTTCTTTTTTTCTTTTTTTTTTTCACAGTTCAGAGTGAGCTCCTGTCTTCCTGCAGCCTACGCTGTAGGCCTTAAGAAATGATGTGTAAATATTTTGTCTCTCACAGCAGCCCAAGGTCATCTTTCTGGAACAGCAAACAGGCACAGGATCCAAAGAAGATCAGTCTGTCATGTGAGTAAGGTTAGCATCTGCACTTAGAAATGACAAAGGCTATTAATCCTCATGCTGTAATCCCCAAGCTGTTTGCCAGCTGGCAGCAGGAAGATGTTCCTGCTCAACCCACACAGCTATCCATGTTTTTTTTCACCTTTATGAAGCAGATATAGGTCAACACTGTAGCCTGGGTAAAGAACTTGGTAGATACCATTCACCTCTTCTAGCATTACAGTCCCTCTCTTCTCCCCACAAGCCATCTGTACAAACAAGGGTGTAAGAGGAGGGCTGCGGGTTGGGCTCTCCCTGTGCTGCTCCCCCAAAATAGAAGGCTGAAGGTGAGATTTTCTGCCCTCCCTCTGCTTCTGAGTTTCTCATGGGAAAATAAATGTTGAGATCTCACTGCAGAGCTGAACAGCCTGAGCAAAGCTCTGTCACTAGACAGGTCTTTACACACACAGCAGGGACAACCCAATGCTTGTTTAAGGCAGATGCAAGTCCAGTGTTGGGACATTTTTGCTCCTAATTTGGGAACCTACGTGGATTTGGGTATTGCCTGTTGCAGGGACATAAAACCTGAATTCTGTCAGGTACCACTGATGAAGGAAGTCTCTGCTCCCTGGCAGCGGTGCAGGTGGGCTGTGGTAGTCTGTACGATCTTGCACAACAAAAACCTGTACAGGCACCATGCTGCATCCAGTGAGCATTAGGCAGCTGAGGCTGAAAAAAGTTGAAGAAGAAACCCAAAATCCAGATGGGAGCTGTGAAGTTCCAGTCAGACCTGTTAGTTGTTCATCTCTTTAGAAAAGTGGAAAGGAGATTGTTGGGTTTTACTTAACAAAAATGATTTAACATAGATCACAGCTTCCAGGGCAGCTGCAGGTGCGAGGAAGTGAAGACATCACCTCCTGGCTCTTCTTTCCTCCCAGCTGTAATGGGTCACTATCGAATAGATACCATATACTCTGGAGGTGTCTATCCCCTGTAACATCATACCCAGCGTGGGCTGATCTCAATGAGTAAGGAGGATGAAACACTGATCTTGCCCACGGGCAAAGAGTGAGAAGGATTCAGACAAAAGCTGAATTCTTTCTTGAGTCCTGTGACCATTAATTAGCCTTGACCTCCAGGGAAGGCAATTTTATTGTGCCAAATATTTCCTGCTCCCTTAATTTCTCAGACTTAAGAGAACATTGCAAATTTCTCTCCTCATTAGCAGCTGGGAAAAATCGTATAATTTTGTCAGCTTTCCTCATCCATGTTGTGTCTTGTTAACACTTTCCAGGTGCTTTTCCTTTATGCTGTCTCCGTCATCGCATCTCCCACCCTCTCATTAATATCTGTAGAGATCTGCTCCAAGTCAAGCCCGTGCCTGGTAGTAATACTTTTATGTTCATGGTGCTCAGGATAAAACCTATCTTCCAATCTCTTGCTGTCACTCTGTGGCACCTCAAGCACAAGTTTTCCAGTTAAACCAGTACCACATCTCTCCTGTAGTCTTCTGCTGGCACTGCTGTGGTTTTTGTCTTGCTGGGATGTATTCTCAGCTGTAACTTCATTGACTTTTTCTCAGCTGAGAGTTCTGTTTGTCAATAAGAGTAAATGAAGTAATCATTTGGTAGACTTAGTATTTAAATACTGTGTGGCATTTATACGTGTATACATAAAAATGGGGTTTTTTTATGGTAAAGTGCCCCTGGGCATTTGCATGAAGCACATCTGAATGTATATTTGAGTGTTGATTTAAATATACTGTCTATAATACGTGATTTTTAGTGTCTGTTGGCTTCTTTCTATATTGGAACAATATACCATTTCTGGCAGGTACAGGTTTTTGTTGTCTTACTGTTGCAGTCACAGCTGGACCCTAAAGATGCCATGGCTGAGATGTGTGTGCGTCTCCTCTTCCCTCCGTGTGCTCTGTGATGTGGTAGTCCTTCCCTCCCACCAGCTTTGCAGGTGGACATCCAGAGGTTGTTGCCACAGCATTATAAGCCACTTACTGCATCTCCTTCCCGGTGTGTAGTAGAATCATCTCTCTTCAAGTTTTTTTTCCTATCATTTCTGTCATATACTCAGTACAGACCGTGGGCAGGTAGCGAGATGGTTGGTATTCAGAGTAATTCAGCCCTGTGGGTGAGGGTGCATCAAGAGTAATAGAGATCTCAG
>WHYT01017229.1:370508-384540 GCA_009806455.1 Tetrax tetrax | reverse complement strand
GGCCCTCCCCCCTCCCTCCCTCCTCTTCTCCCTCCCTTCCCGCGGCCTCGAGTCGCGCCAGTGATGGAGAGAGCGTCACCGTCTCTTAGCAACCCTCCTAGCAACGCTCCTAGCAACCGGGCAACATCTGCTCCCGCTGGACCAATCCGCGCCGGGAACATCTGGGCACCCACCTCCGCGGGCTGCGGCCGGGAGGTGATGCGCTCCTCAGTGGCTGCAGGGACCCGCAGGAGCTACCACCTCCAACTCCACCATCTCCACCGTCTCCTCCACCACCGCCTCCTCCAGGAACAGCAGTCGGCTCTGGGCAGCGAGGGAAGGACGGGGAGCAGCCCTCGCTCTGCAGCCGGGGCTCGCTGGGTGAGTGACATTGAGATGGCCATGGCCAGGGACATCCAGCCGCGGGGCTGTCCGTGGCAGAGAGCCGGCGTGGGGGTTTTTCTGGTGGGATCTGCCCAAACGGCTTTAGCAGGTGGCTGTTGGCGTGGAGTTAAGTCTGGGAGTTGTTTGCGAGCTCTCGGCTTGGCTGCGTCGCGGAAGAGGGCGCAGAGCTGAGAGGGAGGCTTGCTGCTCGTCCTGCCGTGCTATGGGCTGCGGGCAGAGGTGCCTGCCGGACTCTAGCGTGCTCTGTGAAAGGTTGATTTGATGAGAATCGTCTTTTTACGGTCAAAGCTGAACTCTGAAAAGTAACTATAGATACTCTTTCATTGCCTGTTAATGACGTATCATCCTCTGGGATGAGACAACTCTCTAAATATAGTTGTCTTATAGCTGCGAGGCATGAATCTGCACACATACATCCTCTTTTTTTTTTTCTTTCTCTCCTGCAGGATTTGGAGCTGTTTATTTTCGTTCACGTACATAAAAAGTGTGAGTGTCCCTGCACAGGCACGTAAAAGCACAGGGTTTGGGTATGCACATGCATATCTGTGATTGTTTTTTCCCCCGGAGTGGGAAATATCCTTACGACAGCGTGCCAAATACTCCCCCCCAGAAGGCAAGGCATCAGCCGGATGCTGCTGCATCTACTTGCAGCCTAGAAACGGTACCGTATGCAAGGCAAACACTGCAACACGCACGCTGCAATCGTTCTGGTAAACAAAAACAGTCATCTGACTTTCCCCAGACCCGTACCGCTCTGCAGGCAGGGTGGGTATGTATGTGTGCGTATGGTAGGAAATTAATGCCACTAGTGAAAAGAATGTCTTAGTTTCAGTAGCAGCCCTTTAGCTTTCTTCCGAGGCTGACAAGAATTAGTGGGGAAAATAATGTGCCATTTTAAGAGATGATGTTCAGGGCAGTAATCATGTTCCAGCTCAGGAAACTTCCGGATATTTAGAGGACCAAGCTGTATTTTTGCAGCATTTACTCTGAGACAGTTACAGCTATATCACTGAGAGACTCAAATGATTTTTCTTAATTGGTTTTTTTTCTTTACTTTCTTGATTTTGAAAGGGAGTCCAGGAAGCAACATCAAAGTTGGAGAACTGAATGTCCCATCAAAACTCTTATTTTTCCTGTTACTAAGCTGCTGAAATAGTACTTTCTTCTCTCATGGTCCAGCTACTTGCCTTGTCTGTCCTGACTTTGCCGCCTGACCCACGTGTGTTTCTCCTTGGTCCCCCCGGCAGGTAACCGTTCAGCAGGGCCGTGCTGCCAGAAATGCTCGCTGAGCCTGTGCGAGGAGGAAATCTTACCAGAGCTGCTGAGATTATCCCAGAAAGACCCTTTGCAGATTGACTCTGCATCCTCAGGTAACTAACGAGTTTGCAGAATTCAGCTGGTCGGGCTTGCCTTCAGCGTGAGGCAAATCACTTGGGTTAGTGCTGAAAGGGGGTGAAGCTGGAATAGGATTTTATTCTGTTGATAAAAGCAGTGGGACTACAAGAAGAGAGGCAGGAATAGTCCCTCAGTCATTAAGTCTTGTGTCTTCACGCACTGAGAGCTATTCAGATGCCCACACGTGTGCCCAGGGAGAACCTGCAATTAGGGAGGTCTGCAAAGCAATTAGCAAAAGAAAAGAAAGGCAGTTTTAAAGTGCAAAGCCAGCAGCTCCAGCCAGTAGAGAAGAGCAGGGCTGTGGGTCCCTCCCTTTCCGCGGGTCGATTAAAGGGGGCTCTCTGTCGGGGTGAGGAGTAAGAGCTGATACTCTGGAAGGACTGCAATCGATAGGCAGTCTGCGTGAAATCCTGGGGCTGGCATGTGTTTTTGATCCACATGTGCATCTGCCTGTGGTCTGGTAGCTTTGCATTAGCAACTGGGAATCCCACAGCGGGACCAGCTGCTTTTCCCATCCTCGAAGAGATGAAATGCAGCAGCATAGCATGTGAAATGAGGGGAAGGTTTCAGCTGAGCACTTCCTAATTGTGAGTGCTGCTAAGGTTAGAGACGGGGGAATTTACCACTGCAGTTTGACAGCAGTGGCAAGGACACGGTGATATTTCCTGCCGTGTCAAAGTCACATCTCCTGCTGACAGTAAATGCCAATTTCTGTGGGCTCAGAAACCTCAGGTCTTCTATTTGTGCATGCAAGAGATGCTCAGAAATTGTTTCTGTCTCAGCCAGCTTTAGCTTGCGTATTGATTATCCTCCCTTACGCTGTGCGAGGCAGGGCACCGGCACATTTGCCTCATCCCCTTCCGCGCCCAGCGTCGGCAGGTCTGCCTTGGCCAGCCAGCCTCCCTGCTCACCCCTGCATCAACAAACCAGTGGCACTGGCTCGCACAACCCTGTTCGCTGCAGCACCGAGCAGGCAGGGATGGATTTCCTTCCCGAGGAAAGGTAGGAGAGGTGGAGGCTCAGGCAGGTGGGAACGCTCCCGAGGTCTCACGTATGAGCTCTGCAGACCTGGGGCTTGCAGATCCCTCTCTGTTACCTGAAATGGAAAAGCACAAGCTTCGTTGTTTTGTCCCCCCCACCCCCGGCTGTTCAATCATTTGCTAAACCCCGTCTTGCCTCCCGTCCGGGCTGGCTTGCAGCCCCGTGGAAATCACCCGGCACTGATTCATGCCGAAGAGGGGCTCCTGTTGCCGAGGTGATGCGGCAGCGCAGGGGCCAAATGAAAAGAGATTCTTGCAATTTGCAGTTCAGCTGTGAAGTTGCCATGTTATAAATCTATTTCCAGTCCTATTTAGATAAGATAACCTTCTGTCCAAACATGCCTAATCACTCTGTGGGTACCACACTGTAGAGCACTGCAATTATTCCTGGAGAAATAAATAGGAGCAGGCACATTTTGCTCTTTTGAAAGTACAATTAAAGCCCTCCCAAAGCTGCGTTCAGAGAGATCCAGTCTTGAGCCGGAGACGCCTATTCCCTCACTGCCGCATGTGGGATTTATGTTTCAAACTTCCATTAACGTTAATGGCAGCTGCAGCCGCCGCGCTCCGATGTGCCGCGCATTCAGAGCAGGCGTGTGCTGGCGGGGTGCGAATGCCGGCCAGCGTGAGCAGACGGCCCCTGCCCCGTGGCTCCCGGACCCTGGCAGCGCTGCCCGCTGTGTGGTGCAAATTTTACCGAGTCCTCGGTGACTTAGCAGAGGGCTCACAGCCGAAGGCTGGCAGGATGCTGAATGCGCTTTGCTGAGGTTCATCCAGGCTGGAAGGACAAAGCTCACGCTCAGGACTCAGCGCTACCCTGGTTTAGTCCCCGTGGGGAAATTTGGCCCTGCGCCTTGACTTGTGGCGTAGCGCTGAAAAAAAAATGTAATGTGATTAAGATGTATCTGTCTCTGAGCCTGGCTGAGGCAGAGGCAGTGACTCATACCACCTTGCTGTAACTGTCAAAACACTTGGCTCACGAGAATAGCCTTCCACACAAGAAGCACTGATTCAATATGTTTATATTTAAACAAAACACCAAGAGGCTGATTCACTGTGGCATTACTACAGCCTTGTGTGCCTGTAACCCCGGCCAAGCAGCCCTTAGGCACGCACGGAGCCAATCCGCTCCGGCTTTCAAGGCAAGTGTTAGAGAAAGGCTTGGTCCTTGGGAGCCGTCTGCAGGGAGAGGTGCCCCTCGTAGGCTTCAGCATTGGTGCTGGTGGTGAGGGCAGAGTTCATGCTCTCCTTCCCCTGCGCCTGCAGACAGACGTGTGGACATCACCAGCAGCCGCAAAAGATGACGGTGACAGCGAGATGGGGGGCTGGTGGGATGGCGGCTGCACTGAGCGCAAGAGCAGACCTTGAACTTATGTGGAGCAGCCCTGTGATGGAACTCGCTTGCCTTCCCTTTCCTTTGCTTGCTCATCCTGTTGCTTTGGGCATGCTGGCAGCACCCTTTCCATCCCAGAGAGAGGAGGTAGAAGTTGAGCCACCCATGACATCCTGTGGGAGCTGCTGGGCTGGCGAAGCAGGTGCCCCAAGCCCTGCAGATTCGGAATTGTTGGAATTTAATATCAGCTAGTGTGGTGTCAAGCAGCTTGTGGCTACTTTGCTTTCAGAGTAGGAAGATGTTTAGAGCCAAAATTACAGCCCAGAAGTGCTCTTGGTGTTCATTTGCTGGTAATTCCCCTTCCTTGCTACTAAACTAAGTTATGAGGGGTTGCTGTGACTTTGCCGCTTTGTCTGATGTCAGCTCTTCAAATACAGCCGACCACTTTGCACCCAAGGGGTACATCCCAGGCTGGTGCTGACCGTAACCCCAGAAAGGGGGTGCTGGTTGGGTGCTCGGTGAACCCACTTCCAGGATGGTCCTGTGTGTCCCTCTGCTAAATAGGATTCTTTCCATCTGCTTCTGCCAGCCAGCAACAGTCCCCCGCTGCGGCCACAGCCAACCCTCTCTCCCTCCCTCCCTCCCAGGGCCAGGGTCCCAGCGCTCCAGCAGCTCCTTGCCCTGTCCTGGCTCCCTGCTCTTTGCTGGTGTCTCCAGGGCCACCCATACTCAGGGGACACTGAATGTCCCTCTGTCACCCTCCATCTCTGGGGCAGGGAGAGGAATTCTGGTGGCCAGGAGCAGCAAAGGAGAGGTTTGCTCGGAGCCGGTGGAGATGAAGGGCTGAGCTGTGAAGCTCTGCACGCTGCGTTTGTCTGTCTTGCCCCTGCACTCTGGCTGATTTTCGGCTTGCACCGTGCACAGGCAGTGCTAGGTCTGTGCTTCCAACCTTTTCACTGAAAACCACTAGAGAGCCAAGTTTTCGCATTTAGAGGCTTGGTTTGCAAGGGGAGGATGGGCCCATGGTTGACTCATCAACCTGTACGCTGGGTTTGGCTCCTTTCCCAGCCCCGACGGCCCGGGCGGCCGCAGGAACAGCACTTTGTCTTTCTGTACCTTTGTCTTCCTCAGAGTAGTGTGAGGAAAACTGTAACATTCTGGCATCCCACGGCACTGGGAGGATAAATGCGTTTGTGATTGCACTCAGATAACACAGCAGTGGGGTTCTTGCCTAGGAGAACCTAATACCAGAGTAACTAAATGTCCACGATGTCCAGGCTCTGGTGTAATTAAAATACTAGAATCAAACCTGTGAGCAGCGAAGGCTGCTGCATGTGAATTTAAACTGTTTTTTGCAGCTACTCAGTGCTAACGGAGCTGTGAAGATCGCAGCCGTAGCCTTACCCTTGAGAGTGGAGGTTGGTGCAGGGAGCATCTCTGGTGTGTGGGGTGGTCCAGGCTGGCTAAAGCATGGCGTTGTCCCACTGCAAGAGCGATGGTCCCTCTCCTGGGGAAACGCTGCTCATTCGTGCCATCTGTGTCGGGCCGTGTCCCAGAGCAGGGCTGGGCATCTTGGCTCCACCGGTCAAGAGTTTTCTGCCCAGATTTGTAACATCCTTTATGGGAACCTCCATCCTCACAGACTTGGAATTCAGGGAGAAAACACAAGAATAATCTCTTAGGAGGGGATTTCTTCTTCAGCACCTTCTTGTAGGTTTTTGATGTAAAGGAAGGAAGGGAGAGCGCATGACTCCTTCCTGCCAGTGAAGGAGAGATGCCACCAGTCCCTGAAATAGTTATGTGGGCATCTTTTCACTCCCACCTGCAGCTAAGACTCCAGGAGGCCCCCATGCCGCATGGCAGGATCCTTCCAGTGACGTGAGGTCTGTGTTTTTCACTCTGCAATACCTTTTGGTTTTTCTGCTGTGGCGGAGAAGCAGTCCAGAACCAAGTCCTTTATTTCCTCAGAAAACCTGAGTTTCAAATGCTCCCATAAGGAGATCTCAATTTGGGGAAGAATATATATCCCGTAGGACCTGGCTTTGAGTTATTCTAAAAAGTGGCTCCGAATACTTTATTTTCCTGCACTGCCTTTAAATGTCAGTGTAGTATGTTTTTTTAAAATTAGTGCACTTAAAAGCAAACAACAGAAGTTTCTTACAAAAGAGAGGGTTTTGGAGGTGACGATGCCACCTGCAAATGCACATGCCTCCTTGTGTTATCTAGTGAATAGAAAAGCAAAACCCAGTCCTAGCTCTTACAGGACTCACCAGACTGAATACCCCCCAAAGTCAGAGATCTCATTAAGATGCTGAATTAGCACCATGACACCTTTCCATAAATATGAATGAGCTCAGAGCAGCCAGCCAGCTCTGGCTGTGGGTGCACGGAACACCCTGGTCCTCTGCAGGGCTCTGCTCTGAGGGAGCAGACCTCCACTGGGCTCTTGTCACAGGTCAAAAGCCCAATAGTCCCTCCTCTTACCCTAAAGTACCCCAAAGACTGAGCCTCCATCCTCTATGCCTTGGAAAACTGAAGCAACCCAGAGACCAAGCCAGCCCCATCGCTCTCCCACAGAGCTTGGGCTCTCCTGCTTCTCTGGAACAACACTACCATCTAGCGAATACGGTCTATATTGCTTTTTCAGAGAAGCTTCGGAGATCTGTGCACGATGAATGGAAATTAAAACCTGTCTCTTGTCCCACACACCCCCCAGTGTGGCACAGGGACCCTCGTTCTGCAGATGGGTGGCCCCAGCCTGGTCCCTCCTGCAGGGCATGGAGACCTTCCTGGCTTGAGCATCTCTCTCACCCGGGTCTGCAAGGCTGTGGCTGGCCAGGGGTACCCTGCTCGGTTGTAGGACCTGCAGACCCTGCCCAGGGCTCTGGATGTCACTCCAGAGACCCTGCTCAGGGCTGTGGTTGTCACTCCGGAGCAGAGCTTGCTGTGCTGGCAAGCCTCAGGGTGGTGGCTCGGAAATGCCTTCGCATTTGCCAGCCTCTCAATTATTTTTCCAGCAGGTGGAGGTTGAGTGTTGTCCTGGCTGTATCCCACCACTGCACCCCTCCCCATACACACCCCGGACCGTGATGCTCCAGCAGCAAGTGTTACCGAGTCTCTTTGTCTTCTTGTTTTGTGCAGAGCTGATCTGATCGGGGCCTACCAAAGACATTAACGACGTCGAAAGTAGCCTACTTTAAGAGAAAATATGCAGAAGAAGAACATTTACATCAAGATTACCATGAGTATTGTCCAGAAGTGAGTAGCCCTCTCATTCCATACCCATCCTCCCCTGGTTTCATTCCTTGATGCTGAAGACCCCTTTGCTTGCTCTTTACTCCCCAGCACCTGATACTACCCGAGGACCGGACTTGTATTCTAAAACTTTCTCTCCAGAAACTCCGATTCCTGGACGATCCCGAAGCCTATCTCCGTAGGTCTGTATTAATTAACAATCTGTTGAGGAAGATTCACCTAGAGACAGAGAGGGAGAGCTATGAATACTTTAAGGAGGCTCCGTGTTATAGGACTGCTTACTCTGATGCACGAAAACGGCTGAAGTTCATGGTACAGGGGTGCTGTTCCCAGTCGCTCTATTATGAAGAGCTGCACTCGTATCGCATCGTGCCTTACTCTGCAGAGAACGCCGTTTACGGAATGGGCTACACGAGCAGCCACTTGGAGCAAAATTCTCAATTGCTTATTTATAAAATGAATTAAAGTAGCTGTTAGACCCACTGATGTTTGTTTCTGAATGCTTGAACTGCTTACTGAGATGTTAAGATGAGGCACTAATTGCAGATACACTTGTGATCAAAGGCGGATGCGTTCAGAGCTGAGTGGAAGGTCCTTTGAATAACGCTCCGCAGCCCCCGCTCTTAACCCCCTGGTTCTGAAGTACCTTGACGTAACGCGCAGAGCTGGTGCGATACGGAGGTCCTTGTCCACAGAGACTGCGCGCAATGTGTTTTGTGGAAGCGAAGCCGCATTTCAGTTATCTGTGTGTAGATACAGACCTTCCAAATCACTTTGCAGTTAAACTATGCCATCCCCGGTGGAAGGGGAGCCCCCAAAGCAGTGGAGTAGTCTAACAGTGAGGAGTGAAATGCGAGGTATTTACTGCAAAGGTATAGATATAAAGCTTCTTTGAGGAATGCTTTGACCATGAAGGAGTCAGTGCCAAAGGAAACAGCCTTTTCCTTAGGATTTTCAGACTTAACTCACTTGCTACTTACAAGACACTCCATACTGAGATTTGCAAGGGTTTTTTTTTTTTTTTTTTTATAGTTGCACTCACCTTTTACTTATATTATCTCTTAGCTGGTATCTACTTTGCTGTTTTAATACAAACCAGAATGACTCACAGGAAAGTTTGTTTCTTCAGCCCGTCATCAGTGTTTCCTTAACTTCATTTTGTTCTTTCCCTAGCTCTTTCCCTGATTCTTCTTTGCATGCTAGTTTGCTGTTTGGCCAGAGGTTCACATCGGTGCTAGGGAATAGACGGTAATTTCTTTTTATGTGGGATATGAAAGGCAGAAAAACAATGATAACTCTCACAGATAGAGAATAAATGTTAGTTAGATGCTAGTTAAACCTCAGAGGTTTTCCTGATGAAAAGCTCAGCATTAGTGATAGTGTTTCAGGTTAAGTGAAATGTCCGATTTCAGTTTGGGAATTAACCTTAGAATATGTAAATATATATTTCACAAGTGATGACATGAGAGCTGTTCAGCAAATTGATGGCTACAAGTGGAAAGTTTCATAGCTGCCAAAGCTGTGTCATGAAAATACCAAAGAGTAATGTGAGGGAAAAGAGGATGCTCCAGCAATGGGGTCAAAAGCGAAGATTGCACTATAACCTGGGGAAATGCCTGTAAACTCGCCGTTACCCATACACCTGCGGTTCACCCGCGAGTGACTCGCGTCCCAGAATTGCTGAACAAATCTATGAGATGATCCGGAGCCTGTCAAAGTCCTACAGGTCTGGTGGCTTACAGTGAAGAAACCGGCTTTGCCTCTCTGGCTATCACCACTTCAGAGCTTGAAAGTGAAGCAAATAATAGCGCACGCTCAGCTGGAGGCAGAGATGTATCTAAGAACCTAATTTTTTTATTTTGAAAGGCTTTGCTTATGCGGATGTGGCTGATGCTATTTCCGAAGCATTATACAGTATGAACAAATACATTTTTTTTTGCCAGGGACGTGCTCCATGTAGGATTCCGCCTGTAACCCTGCTTAGAGCATCCTAGTTGCATGTGTTACGCATATTATCACAGCTCTCAGGCACGTGTTAGTGCAGGGGGAAAAAAAAAAAGAAAAAGGCAAGAGCAGGAGGTGTGAAGAGAAAAGTTAGCTCCCATATCAGTAATTAAAAGCCAGTATAGGTTTAGGAGATAGAAGGGAACAGTGAATATTTTTTTAAATGAAAAAAAAACAAAAAGGCAACAGCAGCCTCATTCAAAACAAGGATAACCTGCTAACTGGAGAACATAAACAACACAAATGTTGTGGGAAGGCTGGAAAAAACAGGGCAGCGCTGCTTGGGAGGTGCTGTTAGTCGTGATGAATGTTCAAGTTTTTGTTTTTATTCTGAGACAAGACATATTTGCTTATACAAAAGGGTGTCTTTAAACCCTCAGTCGGTGCCGTTTGGTGTCAGAGCTGCTTGGCTATGTGTGGTTATATTCCTGCTGCCTCCGGGCTTGCACCAGCCCCAAGTCCTGTGAGCGATTAAACTGGTGTTTAGCATAGTTTGAGAAAAACAGCTAAAAGTAGCCGTGCCCGTCTCACCAGGGGCTGGCAGAGAAAGGCCAGGCTGATTACCGAGGGCGTGGAACAGCCTTAACACAGCCAGTAAAACCTGGCACCAAAACCCATCGACTGCGTGGCGCGTGGGCTGGTGGTGCGACGGCTGTCACGAGAGGGGCCGTGACCCCAGAACGCTCCTGCACGCCTCATGCCGGCGCTGGCCAGGGACATTAGAGACTGCTAGGTGGCAAAGGAAAATTACTACCATCTTCTGATTTTCCAGACTATGTAATTTTCCTCTCCAAAGTGATATGATTTATGCTTTTTTTTTTTTAATTTGTGTCCATTTTTGCCTGAATTCATAATGATCTAGCAGCTACACAAAATGCTAAAATGCTTTTTTTTTTTCCCTCTTACTGACCTACTATATTCAGAGGATTGTTCTGGCCCGAACAACAGAAAAAAAACCCCTCCAAATTAGCGTAAAATTAATAATGTTTCAGTGGAATGAAAAAGCTCAGTAGGATTAAAGCCTGAAAGAAACCCATTGCTGCTGTCAGATTCATCTTTGAAGAATCTTGTTGCTGGAAGGGGCAGATAGTTTCTTGCCCATTGAAAGCTTCTCTGATAAGATGTTACGATAACTGAACAGAGAAACAAAAATCTGGATCAGATAACAAAACTCCTTGGGCTACCTGTGAAAGAAGATAATATTTTATGGTTTTTTCATGTTTTGTTTTCTTGAACAAAAAATATTGTCTGTTTTTTTTCTCTAGGAGCTGTTAAAATTTATTATTGCTTTCTAGAAAAGAAAGTGTTCATTTATGGTTGACTTTTTGATATGAAATGGAATCAAAGGTCCACAATTCTAAATATTTTAAGTTTGCTCAAGTTTTTACTGCCTTCTGCTTTGCGCAGTGATTTGTGCTGTTGAAAAGTGGGTCTGAAATATTCTCCTTTAGTGCGTAAAACCCATAGTTTGCGGGATGATAAAGTACAAAAGTGCAATAGCATTGCAACTTACTCCCGAAATATTTCATCTGACACTTTTTGAATTATATACTGATTTTAACATTTAGTTACGAAGTGACCAGATACTAGCATTTTAATACAGCTACATACAGTGATTTTTCTTTTTTTGGGTTTGTAGCTACAGTTCAGTTCTTCTGGCTTCTGACGTGTGAATCTGTCTGTAGGTGGTCAACTTTCAGTGATAGATAGATATATATATTCTATTATGACTGCAGTAGGAACTCCCACGTATGGGCTATGTTTGCACTGGATGTAAAGAAAGTCCTTCCTTCCCTTTGACTCGGTTGCCTTGGCGATGGTACATTCACCAGAGGGAATATAGAGGAGCTGTGTGAGAAGGACAAACTCGGTAATGATAGCCGATCATTTCGAAAACGACTGGCGTAGGACAACTCATTTGACTGTAATTAGTGTTTCAATGAGCTAAGTTTTCTTTGTGCTGCTTTTCCCTACCGGCTGCAGGTGCCGGGCCTGATCCTGGCTGCAGGACTGGTGGTGGTGGCTCGGTGGGAGGCACAGCACGGGTGCATGGGTGCGTGCGTGGGGTCACTTTCTGGAGTCGTGGCTGAAGGCCAGAGCGCTGCCTGAGCCGGCAGCCAACCTGCGTCTCTGCCTGCATGACCTGGTGCAGACACCCCGAGATAGTGGGGCCCTGATCCTGTAAATGCTTCATTTATCATCTACGCTTCTTCGCTCGGAAGCCGGAGAGGCTCCTTGTGTGCTTGACACTCAGCACGCACCTGAGTGTGTGCGGGGCTGGGGCTGCTGTGCACTGCAGAAATACTTCCCAATGGCCTAATTACCAGTGAAAGTAATTATCGGGCTGCCGCTTGAGTTCTTGAATACTTTTATATTGCACTGTAAATTGAACTTTTTGTTTTCAATGAATGTGTTGAGTATATGGACTATCGTGCCTTAAGGTCTCATCCTCATACGAACCTTTGTGTACATTTTGTAACTCTGCGAACCGTGTGTAGCTGATTTCTCTGTGCACTCTGTATGGATCCTGTTCAGCACTCCGTAGGGCCTTGGGAAACACGACCCTGACCTCAGTTTGCAATGAAAACAGAGGGGATATGGCAATTCACTCTTCTCTTCTTTTTTAGATTGCTTTCCTCTTCGCCGTTCATGAAATTATGTTTTTCTGGTTTCTATTGGATCTTAGTCCTGGGTTACCTACCATGCCAGGTGCCCCTCACGGGAACTCAGAAAGTTGTAAAAAATTTGTCTCCAGCTTTTAAATGCCATCTGTACAGCGCGCTCTCAGCAGGGAATCACAACTGCATATAATAACTGTGGCAGGTGTTGTCAAGTATACCATCATATATTTGACACGATTAACAAAGCAGAAAAGGGAACACCTATTTCAGTGGAAATGCATGAGCCTGCATTGTGTTAAATACATGGTGGTTATACACCACTTAATTGGAAGAATACCTACTTGTTCTATAATAAAAAATGGCTTTTTAATGTTTAAAATTACTTGGGACCTGATTAAAGGTTTTTATGAAATTGTTTTCTAAAGTGAATAGTAGAAAAATGTATATGTATTTTAAATATACATATGATATGCATGTTATTAATAAAGCTCTATTTCTATTGAACCAGATGGACTCTCATTGAGTATATGCTGATTGGTTAACAGGTTAACATGTAGAGTTACTAAAGAAAGGTTTCTAACACCATGAATCCCCTGAAAAATCTTAAGCCGACAGATTTTTTGAAGGACCTGGATCCCGGGTGCGAACCTGGACCCATCTGACATGTCTGATGTGCAAAGCTGGTGTGAATCCTCCGGATGCTGTGCAAACCCTGGAACCCTGGCATTCACTCTTCCTGCCCAGATCCCATCATTTGCATCCCAACTTGCCCATGGGCTTGCAAGACCATTCTCCATCTCCTTGTTTATTTACTTTATTTGAAAATCTACAAGGAACCATTTTTCTAGTGATGAGCTGCAGGGCACCTTCTAGATGCTGCAGAAGGCTCAAAGATAAAAGAGGTAGCCATTGGAGCAGTTTGGTAAATTTTTTACTAAAAATCCTTATTATAATGGAAAGATCACCCTCTCCCTCATCCTCAGGGTGTTTTTTTTTTTTTTTAGGACTGTTTTCCCTGAAGAAACTGAAATATAACCCTGAAATATTTAAGGGATATCGAAAGGGAGAAATATTTATAAAAGGATGAACTTCCTCCTCCAGGCAGGAACCTCTTGAAACACCTTCTGGGGCCAGGTCCTTTGGCACCCACCTCCCCCATAGGGCTCAGGTACCACTTGGGGGCTGCAGGCCCAGGTTTTTTTTTTTAAGACCTGAGCATTGCAACCAGCTGCCATAGGCACAGACGTAAATCAGTCAGCTCCTCTGACAGTGCTGCCTTAGGAGAAAGCAGCTGCATGTGGTCAGCCTGAGGATGGCTCTGAATCCACTGATCCCGAGTCCCCTACAAACCTCATTTGAATGTGATGTTACCAGGATAAAACAGCCACCACCCAAATCCTGAGACATTCTTCATCAGCCACAGCCTTATCCATCTCTGAACCTCTCCTGTCTTTAACCAAAAAGCAACACCTGGACCTGGGCATGGATATGTGCATGACTTAAATGAATGGGCTACTTAAGAGAGGTAGGCTGCTGTGTCTGTTTGTCCTGTTTGCTCCCCATATTACATGTGAATGGCCAAGGGTCTCTGAGGTGGTGTATCCCTGCCACAGAGAGATGTACTCAGATGGCCAAAATTCTTCCTAGATGCTGGGCAGGAGCTGCTGCCTCAGAGGATACACCACACTGGTAGGAGATGCTGAGCCTTGTGCTTGGTTCAGTCTTGGAGAAAACTGCTTTAGTGCAGAAACAAAAACCAGTGTAGCAGCTTCCCACCTGCCAGTGCAGCCCCACTATGATATCCAAATCATGCAAATACTTTCCAACCATGGATATTTTCAAGGCTGTGGGAATCACCCTGTCACAAGGCAAATTCTGCCGCAGACGGAAGGTTGGGTCCTCTGTGCCAATTCCTCTGCTGCTAAAGGAGGTGGTGAAAGCACTGTGGCCAGACCACCGTGGGCTTGCTTTGCTTTCAGTTATTTTTTTTTTTTTTTTTT
>WHYT01017229.1:339128-360533 GCA_009806455.1 Tetrax tetrax | reverse complement strand
TTTTTTTTTTTTTTTTTTAGGACTGTTTTCCCTGAAGAAACTGAAATATAACCCTGAAATATTTAAGGGATATTGCAAGGGAGAAATATTTATAAAAGGATGAACTTCCTCCTCCAGGCAGGAACCTCTTGAAACACTTTCTGGGGCCAGGTCCTTTGGCACCCACCTCCCCCATAGGGCTCAGGTACCACTTGGGGGCTGCAGGCCCAGGTTTTTTTTTAAGACCTGAGCATTGCAACCAGCTGCCATAGGCACAGCAGTAAATCAGTCAGCTCCTCTGACAGTGCTGCCTTAGGAGAAAGCAGCTGCATGTGGTCAGCCTGAGGATGGCTCTGAATCCACCGATCCCGAGTCCCCTACAAACCTCATTTGAATGTGATGTTACCAGGATAAAACAGCCACCACCCAAATCCTGAGACATTCTTCATCACCCACAGCATTATCCATCTCTGAACCTCTCCTGTCTTTAACCAAAAAGCAATACCTGGACCTGGGCATGGATATGTGCATGACTTAAATGAATGGGCTACTTAAGAGAGGTAGGCTGCTGTGTCTGTTTGTCCTGTTTGCTCCCCATATTACATGTGAATGGCCAAGGGTTTCTGAGGTGGTGTATCCCTGCCACAGAGAGATGTACTCAGATGGCCAAAATTCTTCCTAGATGCTGGGCAGGAGCTGCTGCCTCAGAGGATACACCACACTGGTAGGAGATGCTGAGCCTTGAGCTTGGTTCAGTCTTGGAGAAAACTGCTTTAGTGCAGAAACAAAAACCAGTGTAGCAGCTTCCCACCTCCCAGTGCAGCCGCACTATGATATCCAAACCATGCAAATACTTTCCCACCATGGATATTTTCAAGGCTGTGGGAATCACCCTGTCACAAGGCAAATTCTGCCGCAGACGGAAGGTTGGGTCCTCTGTGCCAATTCCTCTGCTGCTAAAGGAGGTGGTGAAAGCACTGTGGTCAGACCACCGTGGGCTTGCTGTGCTTTCAGTTATACTTTTTTTTTTTTGCCCTTTATGGCCATTTGCAACCAGTTTGAATGGAAGCAGCTGCTGGGCTGCCGTACATCAGCACTGTGAGCCCAGACTCATGGAGCAGCCGGCGCAGGACCCAGGGAATCCAGATAAAAGCTGTAATTCACCATTACATCCCACACTCTGTGCATTTCAGCGTTTAATTAATTCAGGCCCTAAGATAAGCAGTGCTGTTCTCCAAACTAGGCGATGCTTTGAGCTCCTGGCTGAAGCGTGCTGCGGAGAAGTGCAACCTCCTGGCTTTTCCGGCACAGTGGGACAGCCCACACCACCTTGCTGCCTGCAGGCCAATGTGCTGCTGAACTGTGGCTGGTGTGCTGATGGGAAATTATCCCCAGCTGGGCTGAATGGTGCCAAATTGTAGCCCTTACTGGTGGAAGGCAACTTTTCCTGAAACAAAATGCTTAGTGGAATTTGTTGTCATTTTGCAGCGTGAAGGGTTGTGTGTAACATCTGCCATCAGGGAAGAGGAAGGTTGCTTGGGAAGGTAAAGGTCTTTCTCCCTGTAAGGTGCCAGGATCTTCTGTTCATGGTAGGGAGCTGTTATCACTCTCCCACAAGATCCTTTGAGGCTCAAGACCATGCAGACATTTCACTTGTGCTGAGATCACCCCATTACACCATCCCCTATGGTGCCCTACAAGGCTAAAACCAAGTGCTTGCAGCACGGTCTGGGCATCTGGAGAGCCCTCATCTCTCATTGGGATGCTGAGGGGAGCCATGGGGGTTTTGCAGCATGTCCCCATACATAGTGGGGATCATCAGTCCCATATCCAGACAGCTTTCCCAAAGGTTGGGTGCACCGTGCCCCAGGAAGACAGGGTGTCTCCCAGAGCTCTGCAGTGCAGGCAGGGTTTGCAGCTCGAGATGGTGTCAGCCAGGGAAACCTTGGGTTTTGGTAGGCGTATGGAGCCACAGGGCTGGACTACGTGAATGGGCCCACCATAGCAGTGCCATAGGGACTTCCAGTGCCATAAGGTCTTCCAGTACCTAAATGGGGCTTATAAGACAGATGGGGAGAAACCCTTCAGAAGGGCCTATTGTGATAGAACGAAGGCTAATGGTTTTAAAATAGAGGGAGGTAGATTTAGATTAGACATTAGGAAAAAATTTTTCACAATTAAGGTGGTGGAACACTGGCACGGGTTGCCCAGAGAAGTGGTGGATACCCCATCCCTGGAAACATTCCAGGCCAGGTTGGCCGGGGATCTAAGCAACCTTATCTGGTTGGAGATGTCCCTGCTCCTTGCAGGGGGGTTGGATGAGATGGGCTTTGAAGGTCCCTTCCAACTCTAACCATTCTATGATTATATGATTCTATGACTTACATGCCCTGCCTTGCAGCAGTATGTGTTAATCCAGGTCCTGCAGGGCCGGGTCTAGAGGGTGATAACCCCCATATCTGCAGCCTTTGCATCATGGAATCAGAACACCATTACTGATGAGACGGGGCCCTTGCTTACAGCATTATTTGAAATAGCTGTTTTTCTGGAAAGTTTTGTGTCTAAGGCCGATGGACATCTCAGTGGCCTTGGAGGGCACAGGTCCATATGAAGATAGCTGAGGTGAAGACATGTTTTCTCCAGAGGAGAGCCAAAGCCCAAATTTCATTGCCATTCAGACACATGGGCTGCAGAATAAAACCTGCTGGGAATGGAAAGTATTTTGTGAGCGTTTGAATCAGGAGAAAAATTTAGGTTGGAAGAGGTTGAAGGTCTCAGCTCTCAGGAGCTGAGCTACCGAGCGCTGTGTACCAAGTAGCTGCTGTTCTTATGTGGTTGTTTTATCTGGTAATCTGGACATGGGTCTGATGGACAGACTTAGCAATGTCTGCTGTGGTTCCACTTTGGATAAAAAAAAAAAAAAAAAATGTCATTAGCGTTGGATGTGAGAGATCATGAGGCTAAAAAAGCTCACATGGGTCTGGCACTTGCAGTTCTCAGGGCTGGGGATGGGCTGGAAAGTGAGGGCAAGCTTTAGCTAACATAAGGAAACAACAAGTTAAATACCCATACTGTGGGCACTGGAGCCTGGCCTGCAGCACGCCTCGTCCCCGCTCCCTGGCAGGTCCCTGTCCCCAGCAGAGGAGTGCAGGGCAGGCTTTTTGCCTGAAGATGGCACTGCTACATTGAAGGATCACTGGAAAATTGCTGTACTGGAGCTGTGTGTAAACCTGGGCTGGGAGAGCTGTTGGGGTGGGCTCAGGTGTGGGTGCAGTGACCTGTGCAGTGACAGGTGCTGGCTGGGTTGGGCCTTGAAGGATCTTGTTTTCCATGGACAGGCCACCCCAAACCAAGACTCCCTCCTGATCTGTTTTACATCATTTTGAGTTTTTCCTTAGCAGTTGGACCCGGACTATATCCAAATCTTCCTAGTTTGGTGTAAACCCCTTCTCCTCCACTTGCTTAAGAAGCTGTATGCTGTGTGTCAGTCACTGAGTTCTGCAGAGGTCTAATATGAGCATAACAAAACACAAGGAGCTGCTCTGGCTTATTCACAAGAGACCCTCCTCTTGATCTGGTGTCAAAAGGGTGGATGGGAACGTGACCCAGGGTCTGCCCGGTTGCTCACATCAGTGGTGGTCAGAGTCACAATGAAGTTGTCTGTGCTGGGCCCCTCTTCCTTTCACTTCTTGAAGGACCTGAGGCAGCAGCAAATGATCCCTGCGCTGTACAGGTAAGAATTAGTCTGTGCAGCGGGGGAAATGCCCCTGGATGATCAAGATCTCCCAGGTCAAGACAGCTGGAAGACTGACCGCAATCATGGTGAAATGACAATGATGTCTTCTAGGGATCGGGACTGAGCACGAGGTAGCCCGAAGGCAGTGTGCAGCCCGAGCTGGCTGGTTGGGCCGTTACCTGGATGCCAGGAGACTGAAGAGGGAGGATTGGGCCTGAATTAGGATGAGAGGGTGCCCTGCTCTGCCGTGGCAGAAGGACATTGTGTGAGGTCAGATGAGGTTGTGCACAGAGAAGCCTTGCTCCTCTGAAAGCTTCACCTGTCTCAGCTTTCTGATGTCTGTCCTCAGTCCCTGAGCCATGTGGGACGGAGTCCACATGACTACTTGGAGCTGGGACTGGATTTAGTGTCTTCTGTGCGTTGGCACCTCCAAATGTCATCACGAGAGAGGAGAAGCAGCATCATTACCCATGATGATAGCTCTATCTCTTATCAACACACAGAAAAAGTGCATAGCTGTATGTCATTCTGTTCACCACTGGAGGGCTGCATATACCTGCAGGCTTTATTTAGGTTATGTGAAACCCAGAGCACTTCACCGGCAGAAATGTATTGTGCCAACCTAACAGAGGAAGGCTGGAAAGCAGAAACTGTTTTCTTTGGGGAAAAACCTGCCTGTAAACTTCATCAGTTTGTGGTGAAAGAGTTTTTTTCCCCTGTTGGAAGCTTTGAGGTTGGTTTTAATAAAGGCGGTGGGTTGGGACGAGAGGGGGAAAATTGCTTCAGGATAGTGGGGCTGTGAAAATAGGAGCTTAGTTTGTTTTGAGTTTTGTTCCCTCTTTCATGAATAATCTAAGTACTGGGGCCATGTGCCACTGGAGGAAAGAGGTCTTTGATCTCCTGAACATATTCCCAGCCATTTATTTTCATGTCATGACTGTGCTGGACGGCAGGACCCTGCAGCTCAGCCCCTCTGGTCTCCAAACCTCAGCCGTCTTTGGCTCCCATGGGCTCGGCAGGTGTCCACAGAGCCCTGCCAATGGCCTGAGCTCCCTTTTTTTCTGGTTAACTCACCAGAGAGAAATGTGGCAGGCTAGCCACTCAAGCTCGACAAAGGAAATGTCATATTCACAGATGTGTTAAAATATGCTAAAGAGTTGTGCCTCTCTAGGGTTGTCTGCTCAGCCTGGTGTGTTTTGGGTTGGGTTTTTTTTTCAGCTTCATACAGACTTTGCAGATTTCTGTTAAAGCTTTGAACTCCTACAGCTTACAGACACAGCAGAGTGGCTAGAAACATGATCAGCCAGCCAGGCACAGGGATGTTGCCCCAAGCCATGTTTGTACCCTTGATAACTGCAGGGTGGCTCCTGTGAAGTTTGAGGATTGACTCTCGGGGAGTGCTTCCCTGGTGATGGGGAACGCTTGGGATGCCCTCCCCAGTGATGACACGCACTTGGCAGGGTGACTGTGTTGCTTGCTTGGTTGGCCCTGTCATCATTGCCTTTTTCTTTTGTTGTCTTGGGCCCAAACTTCTAAGGGCTGGTGGAGGGATTCAGTTAAATGCAGTAATGTTCCTGCCATGGATTGACTAAAGCTCTGCTTGGACTACAGAGGGCAGCAAATTGTTCAGAATGGAGTAGAATTCATCCGATGCTAATTTTAGCAGCTGCAGCTTTGTTGGGGAAGTTCACTGCAGCTGAGAAGAGGAATGGGGCTCCAGGGCAAGGACCAAGCGCCAGCCAAGGTGGGCAGAGTGGCTGGTGTGGCATGTATCTCTTCTCCACAAAGTCTTGTGGAAACGTGTTTGCCACCTCATGTGCCAGTTAGAAACTACCTGGGATGGAAAACTGTTATTTATCTTTTCCAGGCTACGGTGTAATATTTAAAGTGTTCTTTTTCCCCCTGTGTAAGTATATGCTCTCTCCTGAAAAGACAGAGCAGCAAGCAAGGAAGGGCTGCCAGGTTGAAACCACAGGCAAGTGCTCTATGGATAAAGGTTTCTGCATTGCTTGTAGAGGGTTGCATGTGCACACAAACCCTCTGCACTGGTGTGTTTGGTGCTCCTGGCTAGGTGTTGGGTAGGGAAGTGTGTGACTGTTTCAATAAAAGCTTTTGGGGACTTCTTTCATGGAACTTCAACTTTTTGAAAAGGCCATTCTAGATGATAAATTTTGTGCTGCACCTCTTTGTCTCCCGCACCCTCCCCACCAAGATGACCATGTTTCCTTTAAACTCCTTTGAAAATATCAGCTTTGGTAAATAAATCAAGCAGCATTGTGCTCCAGAATTGCTAATGGGATCAAACGCTTGTCGGTGAGAAAACTGTTTCCTTTGAAACCTTTGCAGAGAGGGAACCGGTTGTGTTATGTATCTCACGTCCTCATGGCATTTATATTTTTGGACTAAGACATGTCATTTTTCTGGGAAACTCATGGTATTATTTTCTTCTCAGTATGCAGAAGCTGGGCATGAAAGTGCCAGCCATGCAGCCCTGTTGATTCGTGTTGAACCACTTTGGGATCACCTAGAGCTTTTCTAGCCCAGTCACTGGTGGTAGCATCTCTCTGTATACTGAGTAATGACGAACGCTGGTATGGAGAAGGCCAGTAGTGCTCGCTATTAAACACAGTGGGAATGAATGTGCATAAATGGAGTTAAATACAGGTCTGTCCATTGCATCTGATTCTAATCAACCCACTTTTGCTTTTCCTGCCTGTGAGGTGGTGAGTGCAGAAGACTATTATGGAAGGCTGTACAATAGATGACTGTAAAAGTACTGCTTTCCTACGCAAGGCAGTTTTGAACATATGTGTGAAAGGATGACAGCAGATGAGATCTGGAGTGGTAAGGTTTTAACGCAGTGAAGCAGGCGTTGGACTGGCTGTTTTGGTTGGTCTCTTCATTTCAATGATAGATTTGACAGGGTGGTTCAAGGCACAAACTCTGCTAATGCCCAGGTAGATTTGGCCCAAAATAGTCACTGTCATTGCTAGGAAGGGATATTTCATCTTTTTAATTGAACTATTTTGGGGACTTACCTAAACTCAGAAGGAGCTACTGGGCGATGTTTTGGTAAATTCCATCTGGATTTCCCTCTCGGGCTCCAAAAGGAGTGACTGCAGGACACCTCCCAGAAAGCATCCTGTCTTGGTGTGAAGACTCTGTCCTTTCCAAGTAAACTGTCCCAATGGTCACAAGAACTTTATTAAAATTACTTTTTTTTTAAAATGTCTCATTTCTAACTGGAACTAGTTTGAACTCATCTTCTAGCCATGACCATTTTGTTAACCCTCTCTCTTAGATCAAGAACCCCTTTTAAGTGCCTGTTATCTTCCCCATGTGAAGACAATGTAATCAAGTTGCCTCCCACTCTCTCCCTTCTGAGACTAAACAGATTGATCTCCCTGTCTGTGGCTAAAAGGCCTTTCTAAACCTTCCATCAGAGCTTCACTTGCGTATCTCAGACTAAATGGGACTGTAATCACTAAGTGAGTCTTAGGCTAAAGTGATTTTCTAAAGCATGACATGAAGCATTAAAGATTTCTTAGCCAATACAGAGTGAAGTCTTTTTTTATCCAGTTTCTTGACTCTTGCCTTTTTAGGTTTGTTTCAGTGGTTTGGGCACTAAGATACAAAATTCATTCTGGATATATCACCCTTTGATGCCAGGAGACAGGTATGTTGGCTAAGGGTGCAGATCCCTTCATCAAGACCAGAATATTAGCTGTTCTCATTCATTTCAGGTCACAACGGAGGAAGAAGATGAAGGTAAACATGCCTGCTGGCAGGGGCCAGTGAGTCAGTAAGTTCAGCTTTGAACTCAAGAAAGCCAAATGCTCGGTCTGTCTACCGCAAGAGCCAGCGTGATAGCTACAGGGCAGAAGGCATTAGACAGAAGGTTATACTGGTTCCTCCTTGGGGATAGTACCGGTTTCTCATCGCTTACTTGTGGTAAGAAAACAGTATCTTTAACTCTGACATGAAATTCTCACGTGACATGACAAACTCTGACATGACAAATTCTCCACAGGTAAGAGAACTGGTTTTTTCCCCCATTCCAAGTATATTAAAAATACTGCATATTAAAAGAAAAAGGAAAAAAAAAAAGAACAAAAAGTGAACAACCCAGGAAAGAAAACAGGCAGGAGAAATAGCCTGTGTTGTTCCCTCGAGTGACGCTCAAGCTGTTGTCTGTAATCCACTCCCCTGCTTCTTGAGAGTGCTGGAGCTCAGCAGATCCTGCAAGTCCTGAATGCCTTGTCTCACAGCCAGCGCAGGGCTCTGGAAGACAGCTGAGGTGTTAGGGATCAGCGTTAATCAAGAAATCTCAAGCCTAGAAAACCTTAACCCTGTCCCTGTAATATGAACTTCAGAAACTGTGTCATCAGTGCTGGGAGCTGTTACTGCAGAGCAAGAACAGGAGAAATAGCTGTTAAATCAACATTAGATTAATACTTACAGTGCTGCAACTGATGAGATGATCTGCCCTCACACTGATGCTTAAAATCTTTCCTGATCCCTGATGCAGGAGTTGGATCTGTTCCTCCTGCAATGCCCTGTGTTACACTAATGCTGTTCAGAACATGCCCACATGAGAAAATCCTCACTTTGAAAACCTCCTGTGAGTAAAACTCAAATGACTTCAAGAGGCCATTAAGGCATGCTGGTTGCTTTTTTTTGAAGCAAAGTCCCACTGATGCAATGCAGACTTGAAGTGTGTGTAGTGGGATAGGGATCGGGGCTGGTGGTGAGGAATGCAGGAGCAAATGAAGATGAGAAACCGGTTTAAATGATGACTTGTCACACGAGTGAGTTTGTGCAGATTGATTTGCTACTGGCTATCTCATTCCTGGGGATGAAGGAGAAATGCAAGGAGGAAGCAAAACCAAGATATTGCCCTGTGCAGTAAGAATTATGGTGGTCCATAGCATACATACACATATGGCACATGTCTAGTTATGCTCTTGACGTTGTATAAGAGTGCAAGGAAGTATATCATGTACCCTCTTATTACCAGTAGTTTCTTTTTCATCCCAGTTATTTACTGGTTTATATTCCTGTTTATCTTTTATCAAACATAGTAAGAGCAAAGCTCCAAGATTTTTAACGACTATATCAAGAACGTAACAGGCAAACCCTCTTTTCTCCTAGTAGCAGCCCTGCCTTCCACTGAAAAAAAAAGAAGATAGACTCTCAAACTTTCCTTGTGTGAGGCATAAAATCCTTCAGATAATCTGTGTTTGCCAACTTATTTTTCAAGATCCAAATTAAGAAAAGGTCAAGGACTGAATAACAAGAACCAAAAATGTGAAGAGTACAAATGAAGCCAAAAGTAGAGCTGTGGGTCTGGCCACTGTGATTGCTTTTTGAGGGGAAAGGAATGTGTACGGTTGCAGATTGAGTAGTAGGAAGTCAGGCATGCTTCACCTTTCTGAAAGGATCAGTAAAATAGGGAGTTTGCTTTCTGAAGATCATAAGAGTAATACAGACTATGAGATGAAAGAGGGATGCTTCAGAAATAAATGTATAACTATTACTGTCTACACTACTAACCCATTGTCTGTTTTGGTGAGTTATATTAATTAGCAAGCTCTGATTTCTTAGCAACAGTCCTTCTAATGAGAGTGCCTTGCATCTTCCTGGTGAGCAACTGAAGTCAAACATTCATAACAAGCAAAGGTGTTGACTGTGACATGTCACAGTTAGCATGTGGCCATGAATGTTTTGCAAAACAAAATGTCCCCTAACAAGTCATTAAGGTTTTGTTTTTTTTTTTTCTCTCATACATTCTCATTAATTTGTTAGGTCAAGGCTTTTTTTTTTTTTTTTTTTTCTTTCCTGTTTTAATTTTACATCCTTGTTCTCTCTGAGACTCTTTTAACTACCTACCCAATCTCAGACTGTAGAAAAAAAAACTTTATCAGAAAGTTGTGCCATGAAACCTTCCTGCATCAGCAAAAGGATGACCTGGTTGCTCATATCCCAGATGAAACTGTCACTGGAGGCAAATTTCCAGGTGTGAAAGTTTGTTTTATCCTGATGATGCTGAATGCTCCTGGTACTTTCTGCTCTGATCTCACACAGACATGACCGTGGCAGTGCCCATGCTTTGTAGCTGCTAAGGGAGACTGTCCAGGAGCCAACAGTACCCAGGACATAAAGTGAAAACAACTCATCTGAAAAAGTGAAACCTTCATCCTCTTTGGAGAAGGCAGGAGAAAACATTTGGGAAAGATTGCCTCCTATCATTCATGTGAGTAAATTCTTCTCCAAGATGACTTTTATGTGGTTATGAACAGGGTGACCCTCATCTTAATATGCAATATTACAAGTTTGATTTTTTTAGAAATAATTTAATACTTGCCTACTTTTGAAGTGCTTTATGGCTGTACACTTCTGTTTCTCAGTGCTGCCGTCAGACCCGAGGAACCACTGTGGTAATAAATTCCACAGATAACTTTGGCTTGGGGCCAAGCAAGCTTTTTGGGAAAAATGAAACAAACCAGAGAATTAAGTGGTAGAAACCTACAGGGTCTGTTTATTATATTTTTGGTGAAGGCATTAAGTGCATAAAAGTGCTCCTTTCTTTGGGTTGTGTGTCTAGTGCTGTGTTATACACAGGAGACCTAGACCTGCAATTTGTCATTTGCTCATAGTTTGTGCATGGTTTTAATCCTCCTTGTCCTGCAGCCAATGAATTCCAGTTGGGTCTAATTCCAGATATGAACAACCCTATGGTCTCCCAGTAAGGTGGCTGTGCAAATGAACTAGATGAATGTACTACATTTGGGTAGGAGAAATCACCTCTATGGGCTAAAATCAGGGTAATTGATAAGGTTTGGTTGTGGGATAAAGAGATTATATAGCTGCTTTTGTGCTTAAATGAGGGTGTCAAGCAAAAATTCATTACCTCTCTTCTCCATTCCTCCTTTTGCTCCCCTCTCTCTCCCTGGGCAGCGCTGTGCAGGTTAGTTTGTATTTTCAAGCCATGGTCTGGTTCATGTGGTCCAGCCTCAGGGGACCATGCTGCCCTGCATCCCTGCAACAGCCTGGGCCAGTCCCATCCCTCTGATGGGCTCTTGGCCCTTCTGTACCATGGGGACTGACCCATCCCCTGCCCATGGACGGCAGAAGGGACAGTTTTGCAAGAGGCGCCAGTACGAGCCATCAATCTGAAACAACAGCCCAGGGAAACGCATGCAAGATGTGATGCTTTCTGCCACCGGAGAGAAACGACTTCCACAAAATGACTGTAGAAGAGCATTAAACTCAAGTAAAGAGCTGAATTAATCACAGGCTCCATCAGTGCGCTGGGGAGGGAGGCACAGATGAAGGAAAATGAGCCACCGCTGAGAGCTGAGCCAGCACCCAGCTGATGAGGTGCTCTCCTCTCTTCCAAGAGGCTTGCAAAAGGATTTTTCTCCCCCTTGGAAGTAAGGTGGCTTTTCAAATGCGGGGAGGAAGATGACAGTAAACATATGTTCTGCTTCCCGTTAGCTGCTGTCTCAGATTTTGCTCCTCCTGCGTACGACTGATTCTTGATTTGTTTCCCCACTTCTCTTGCTGTGCCCAAAAGCAGGAACAAAAGGGCAGAGTAACAGCAGAAATGTGAAGACCAATAACAGCACTCACCACCCACACGCCTTACTTTTATTTTTTTCTGGTAATATTTTTATGCCGAGCAAGGCTGCATGTGACGAGAGGATTTATTGATCTAATTCCTTGTTCCTACTCAGTCACCATATCCTTTAGTCTCCTGCTTCTCCAAAACATCTCACAAGCTCATTTCAGCTGTCAGCCAGAACTTTTTAGTTTCCGTGTCTGAAGTATTTCTGCCTGTGCTCCCTGATAACTCCCACATCTCTAACTGCATTTGTCCATAAAATGAGATATTTCTGGACCAGGTGTTGCGTTGCTTTCAGAGCTGTGGTGCAGCACAGCTTCCTGGACTCGTCCTTCCCCCAGGTACAACTGGCCCACAAAGGAGGTAGGTAAGTGGTTTAGCTAATTTGTGTGCAATCAGAGAGGTGTTTAAACACTTTCTGCAATACATCCTAATGAAGAATTACCTCTTGAATGGCAGACAAGATGCAGTATAGTCCACAGAGGGGCTGACGCACTACTGGTCTACCATAAAATGCTACCAAATATGACAAGGTGTTATAGATTTGCAAAGCCTTGGCGGTCGTGGATTCCTCATGGCCAGACCTGGACTTAGGGCAGTGGTTTTAAATAGTACACCTGGGAGGCACAATGGAAGAGAAAACAGAGCACTTCTTTTATAATCCTCTCTTTACAAGTCGCAGTTACAGTCTTCTTGAGGCTTTAGTATAACTTAGAGACACGAGCAGTCCCCAGGGGTTGTAAAAGCCCTTATGCAGGATAGTAGACGCTGCTGAAATGTGGCTCTGGGCTTTTGTAAAATATGGCTCTCAAGGGCTGGATGGGACCTTACATATCTAATTTAGTTCCTTATCCTGGGTTTGACATTATTTGTCTCCTTGCTTATGGTGTTCTGCAGAAGATGGAGGCTCCGCTACCTTCTCCAGGTGGTGTATTCCGGTGTTTCATTCTACACAGCATTTGAAAGCGGTCCCTAAGGGAGATCTGAATTAGACCTTGCTGGTCCATCCCCAGCAGATAGAAGAGTTTTACAGCCTTTATTTGTGTATTATCTTTTACATGTTGGCAGGCTCTTCTTATCCTCACTAGACTGCAGAAACTGCAGCTGTAAAAATCTATTTCTCAGCAGGCTGGCCATGGGTCTTGGAAAGGCATCCTTTGCTCGCTCCGGCTCGTACAGAGCCACTGCTCTGGGGAAAATGCAGGCTAACTGGCATTTACCTACTTTTAATTGTATTGAATTACCACTTGCACTGGAGAAGCTCCAGCCTTGCTTTTTGGTGTCTCGACAGGGTGCTAAAGCTCTGACCATCTCTGCTCTGGTGGTGCTGACACTTGTAGGGACACCGGCAGAGACATCCAGGTGCCTGGAGAGATTAGACTGGACACATTGCCCACTTGTAAAGGTGTCAGTATTTTACCTCCTGACTCTCTTTTATATGTTAACAAACTATAAAGAAAAAAAATTTCTGGAACCTTGGGACACCTGAAGTCTTCAACATGCTACAGCTCGGGCTGTGATACCAGCCATGGAGGTCCATCTCCTCAAGGAAAAGGGGAGGCAGACTCAGGTGGTGCTTGCTTACGCTCTGCCAGCTCCTCCATCACATGCATAGGTCAGAATTCTCTCCTCAGTGGACACCAAGGCTTTGCCTACTCCAGTTTGCACCCATGCTACGCGTTACACAGCTCTCGTCTTCAGTTTTATCCTGGCCTAGGCAGAGCTGGATCAATGCTGATGTTGCTTCATGTGTCTTTTGGGTAACTCCTGCAGCTTCTCCATTTTGAGCCAAACAAACAGTGTCACTGTGTGTCACTTCTGCAAGCAGCTGCAGGACCCAAGTCCTCTTTGGCAGAAATGTCACCAACTTTCTCCCAGCTGATTCTTGCAAAACCATCCGCTTTGTCTCCTTTCTTAATGCTTTAACATTTTTGGACTGCTTCTCCAGCTCATCTTGTCCTCCTCTGTGGTGTCTGTGTACCAGAGCTCCAGGGCTGCCATATATAGAAGTACTAGTGTGCTGGAGCAAGGCTAAACACGACAGCAGTCAGATTTATTTATTTTCTCTGACTGTAACATTTGCCTTCTGGGCAAGCACCAGGGACCTGCCGTGTAAGCAGTTACCAGTTGAGCTCAAGAGCCAAAGTTCTGCAGTTGGAGTTATAAACAGCCTCTTATCTCTGTGCTGGACACAGAGAACGACCTATTTAACACATTTACCACCCTGTTTTAAAATAGTTTTGAAAATCGCAAGTGCATGACGAAAAGATCTGCAGAAACAGTTCAAACAAATTTTGCTTCTACAGCTTCTGCTAAAATCAGCCTTTTTTCCCCCTCCTCTCCCCCCCCTCCCCAAAAGGCTATCTTGGCTTCTTACTTGCCTGTAGGGTTGGGGACAGATGGAGCTTAACAGCAGGTACATAATATCCTGCTGTTTAAGGGTTTAATTTTTTTTTTAAACAAAAAAACTCCTCTTCTCACTTTTCTCACTTTTTAGAAGGGTCACATCTGTGAATAGGCAAAAGCCTGAGTTTTGCTATTTTCTGATGTTTAAAAATGGCCTTATCCCTTTTTTGGGGGATGCTGTATTTTTTCGCACGAGTTTAACTTTTCTTTGAAATAACAGAAGTGAAAGTCCCAAGTCTCCCTGAGAATTTTACCTTTTTTGTTTTTCTTACCATTGCAGCTAGGTCAGCAGAGTTGTCAGTATAGATGACGACCAAAAACCATCCCAGTACTGAAGGACAAGAACTACCTTCACCCTGCCCAGCAGGAACACAACTGCAGCATAGACTAGAAGTTGATTTGAGAGAAAAAAAAAACATCAGTCATTAAAATTCTGACTTCCAACATGAATTCTCTAATTCTAAACATCTCTGTCATATGTAACTTTATTTTAATTCAGCATTCACAGTGTTCATATTTGTCTAGGGGATAAGCGACAAGGAAGAATGGACAAGATTTTAGGATACAAAAGAAGAATGGCCTGGTCTCCTGTCCCTGATGAAGTTAAAGGTTAGTCAGGGGCTGAGGCAGGCTGTAGGTCCTTACATCATTTTTTTTTCTCAACTAAGGCTTCAGGAAAGCTTGTTTCTTCTACCTACAGGACCGCCTTATGGAAAACCAAAGCAAGACTCTTCCCCTTAGCTGAGGAACTGCTCTTAGACGTGGCAGGAATCCACAAAACCTCCTCATCTTGTAGCTAAAGCCTGTTCTGTGCTCAGGTCCATCCTGCTGCCACTCTGAATTGGAGAATAACTGTGTTCAGGACAGCTGAACCACCAATGGACTCCACCTAAATGCCTTTGCCTGTAAAGCTTTCTTCGCAGAGACACGCAGGCCAGTTTATTTCAGAGGTGCAATGATCAAAGGCATGATACAAAGATTCAGTGTTGCCGTGTGCTGCAGAGGAAGGCTGGAAATAATTTGGGTCAACTAAAGTTAGAAAGCGTTCCCCACCTCACGAGACAGATGTGAGCTTTGAAGTCAGGGAGGCTGTCAGTGAAACAATCCAGCAGAGCCAGATTTCCCCCAATTCAATTTCTAATTTGCTGACTCGATGTCTGTGTGGGACCCTGTTGCTGGATGAGGACAGTCCGCCCAGTCCTGTGACCTGCCCCTGATAGAGGTCAAAAAAGATGATGTCACAAAATGTAAAACACTTGTGTGAGTGATGCTGCAGCGCATTTCCTTCCTGACCAAAAGAGTTTGTGATCAATTTAGACTGAAGATCAAAAGAATTTAGGGTCCTTATACTTGCCTGCTGTATCTGATGTAGACTGCAGGAATAACCACAGCTCTAACATTTTCTGTTTATTCATTTCAGTACTTTGGCTTGCACCTTCTGCGGCTGGTGGCAGGATGTAGACTCAATATGACCGTGCTGTACAGAAGGAATACTGCTCACAGACTAAATGGTCTTCTGTAGGGAGATCTTTACCTCTGCCTTGCACCGTAGATGGATGATGACTTGTTTGGGAACAAGACAGTGATCTGTCTCCTGAATGTCCTGCCCCCATCTTCCTTAGCTCTTCAGAGGTGGCAGCTGTGGTTAAAGAGTGCAGCAGAGGCCTGATGAAATCCAGATCCCTCAGAAACTGGAACAAGCAGCTTTGATGAAGCCACAGTTTTGCACCTATGCATGCTAACTACCTCTTTGTTTTTCTTTTTTTTTTTGTCCTGCTGGGAGAAGATATTCAGCTTGGTTCCTTTGTGCTGTTTTGATGAGTAACCCTATTATTAGGGAAATCCCTGACATATATGTCTGGCTTTTCAGACTGCTCCCTACTGCAGATTCATAACTTCTCAGCAATAGATGCCTGCAACACAGTCTGTCATCCACATTACCAGTGAAACAGGCTCCGTTCTAAAGATGCTATCTTACCTTTCCAGGTAGCCTCATGGCAACACTTGCTTACAAGTCTCAACCTAATGGATCTCTGTAACAGCTTGGACTCTTCTCCAAGTATTTTATGCACCAGCTGGTGGACCTAAGCCAAGCGCAGCCTGAAACAGAAACCACTGGACCATGGACCCATTCTGCCATGCTCAAATACCTGTTACAAACCAGCAAAGGCCTTGATCTTGCTCCTCATGTATTGACCCAACTAAGGCTAGTCGGGAAGTTGAACTTCCTCAAAAAGTCTCTAATGAAGATTTCCAGTGGTTTATGCATCCAGAAGCTAACTCGTGTAGAGGATGCTCATAGCTCCAGATCATCTCCCTACCTCAATTCCTTCCACATCTGCGTGACATTTGGTGGCATTGACTTGATGGGTTGCTTTGGCCTTCATAGGCAACTTTGCCTCCTTTTCTGCCACACCATGCCAGCAGAAGGACAGGACTTACGTGGGGCATGGATACAAGCATGAACCATCTGCTTGTCTGTCTTCTGTTGAAGATCCTCACTCTTCCACAGACGGAAGAGGACAGCAGCTGACAAAATAAGACTTTCTGAATAGAGAGAACTAGAAGAAGGGACTACAAGGCAAATATTGAAGCTAACTCTTTTGCACATTCATATATAATAACAAACAGCAAAATGGTTTGAGATAGTTGGATTTCTGGGTTCTTGCTTTAAAGATATCGAGTCCCTTCATATCCCACCTGATCTGCCTCTCTCTGCAGTTCATTCCTCATCTTCTCTACCTCCTGGTTTCAGTCTTCCTGTTTCCTAACTAGTTTGTATCCCTGTCTGTAACTTGTCCCTTTGCACTTAATCCCTCACTTTTTCCCACCTATGTCTTGCCACTTCTGCCTTTGAAAGAGGAAGAGGTGCTGCTTCTTCCTCCAGAATGCCCAGGCCCACAGGACATGTTGTGAATGAGGGGTCCATTGCTCCCATCCAGAGCTGGAACTGCCCACAGTTGAAATGACAGGCAAAGTCTCATCTTCCATGGGAGCTGAGAATGGAGTCCTTGGGTATTTTAGAAGATGAAATGCCAAAAATGGCAAGTGTGGATCTTCATGTGGTCAAGGAAAGAACAGGCTGTTGGTGAATTGTAACCCCTTTCTACTTGCTGACATCCCACAGCATGGGTGTGCTAGAGGTTTTCAAAAGCTTAAAAATCCCTTTTTCTCTCCCGGATCTGGTACCAAGGTCCAAGCCAATATGTTTCTGGTTTTTTTTTTTTTTCTTTTTTTTTTTTTTTCACTTGGAAGCCACTCACCTGTTTGGCTTTAAATTCTCTCAAAAAATGCTCCCTGAAGCAACTGTATGGACATTTCAGCACAAACACTTAATCTTAAATGGAATAATAGAAAGAGTTGGGCAAGCTTAATACCAAACAGTGCTGTAAATCAGGCCTATAATCTGAGCAGGTCTGGCACATAATTAATCTTTGGGGAGTCTCTGGGTAGCAACTTGCAGGTCATTAGTCAGTAAATTCCCACAGGTCTCTGTGGGTTTGGGATTAAGCTCTGTGTGAATAATCATCTAATTAATCACCTCAGGCAGGGTTTTAGAGATCTTCAGTCCCTGCTCTTGGAACAGGTGTAAGGTTTAAACAAGCTATGCCAAAGTTTCATTATATAGTTCACTGCCAGCTCTAGATGTGTCTGCTCAGATCACATCTCACTGACAAAGGGAAATGCAAAACCCATCACCTCAAGCCAAGAACAAAGTATTTTCCTCATGCTTTGTGTTGCTGTCCTGTACAGAGAGGGTGGCAGTGCCCGCAGGGATAAATCCTGGTTTCCCAGGCTGCCACAGCAAGCCAACAGGAGTCAAGGGAAGTTCAGAGAGGAGGTGGTTTTTATCTCAGGTGATGCAGGAGGGCTTGAAGTTCTCATTTATTATGAGGCAAACTCTTCTCAACCATGAAATGAACCCAGGCATGTTTGCCTTGAGGTGGCTCTTGAAAATGACAAAACGTTAGAGTCTTTCTAGGTTAACTTAGAAAAAACTTTGTGACAAAGGCTATGGCAGGCCATCTGTGGTCTTACAGATATCTCTTTCTGATTCAAATTACCTGTGTTTGAGAACTTTTTTGCCAGAATTAATGTTGCCTTCTCAGGACCAAGTACAGCTGTGAGCTGAGCATGTTCTTCAGACCCATTTCTGAGCACTTTTGCATCTTGCTAAGGAGACACAGCCTGTGGGTTAAGAGTGGTAAGGCCATGAGTGATTTCTCCTCTGGCTTGTCTGCTAAACATGGGCTGTGAAACATCACTCAGAGTTGTGACTCTTTGACTTGAGCTCCAGCTCGTCTTCTCAATGGGTTCTCCACCCTCACCCATGTGAGTAGAGAGCACTCCTGCCCATCCCACCCTGATGAGGACAATGCTTAGCAGTGCAACTGAACTATGCAACTGGTGGCCACAGAGAAGTCAACAGTAAACTTCATTTGAGAAAGTCAGTTTCTCCTCCTTTGTTATAGAAAGCTTTCCAGTAGCACCTGGGATATTATTTAGTCTCTAGATGTGGCTGCGTGTTGTAGAGTGCTCAGGGAAGCCCCTGTTTTCTTGGTAAACAGCAAAGAGAAAGCTGGAGTTAAAGCTGTGGAGGCCTGTTCTGTCTTCTGTAATTTGAATTAGTCTCTTAATAAACTAGAAAAATTTTGTGGTGCAATTGTGTAAATCAAGTTTTCTAGGCAAAGGATATAAAAATACAAGTATTCTAAGCAAAGGCTATAAAATATCTTTGAAGCTCTTCAGTAGATAAACTTTAGAAGTGTCTTCTATAATTGTTCCCTGGAAGGAAACCATTGCCCAGTTTCTGCTCTTTCACTCTGCTGCAGCTCGCTAAATATTTCTAATGCCCTTGCAGTGATTTAAGTAAGAAGAAAACCAGCATTAGTATCAATAATAGAAGCAAATATCTGTTTAAAAGGTACTGTTCTTCACAACGAGGCCATGGATTTAATAGGCTTTTACTGTATTATCAATAGCACAATGCTGTGGCATTGATCCACAGCTATAGAGAGCAATCCAATTACCATTCAATTGAGTCAAAGCAATTAGTCAGATTAGGCCAGGGGGTAAAGTAATCAGCTGAGGATGTTCAACAATCAGATTTACAGAGAGCTAAAACTCACATTTTCTTTCTTTCTTTCTTAGCTGACTCAGAGATATCATCCTAACTAAGGAATATGGGCAAAACAACAATTCAAAATATGGTGAAAAACCCAAAAGTCCTGTTGAAGCCTGTGGCCAAGGTAATGATGGCTTGTAAATGGGTAGGTTGTTTTTGAGATGCATAAACTCATAGTCCTCTCTGTACTTGATCCTCCTTTAGCATGGGCTTAACTGCTACAATACATTCAGATTAGTCTTCAGATTTGATGCTTATTTTCTTTATTCAATTCTTTAAGAAAGGAAAAGCAATTATGAAAGTTTACTGTTAGATCTGAGGTATAAGTTCCTAAGTGGTGGTAGATGTGCATGTAAACGGAACTTTTGCGAATGACTAAGCAAAAACTTATTTAATCAAAGGTTTTCCTATAAATTGTATATGCTTGTGCTGAAGTCACTGACATCTTCTGGGAAGGTTTTTCTCTAAACCAATTTTTTTTTTTTCTACATGGCTCTGCATTTTGGTGATTATGTTGCATGTGTTAAGTAAGAGATGAAAAGGTTCAGGGTACAGCATTATACCTGAGTGTCTTGTGTTCTTCCTTGTAGGTTAATGATCTTTTGAAGGCAGAATTAATTTAACCAAACCATTAAAGATCAAAATACTTTTGTCTCATGCTGAATGAGTAGTTGATACATTATGGGTCTGACTTCTGTTTCACAAGTATTATACTCCCTTTAACTTCATTCAGGGTTGTGGATACTCAGACTAACAGCATAGAGTACCCAAATGATCTTATTTCTAGTTTAAAAAATGGGAAGGGGGTGATTCATAGCTCTACAGAATGTTGCTTTTGCCAATGAAAACTGACTACACTGCAAATGTTCCTGTGTGAGGATGATCTGCTTACATATGTATTCTGTTAACTTGCTTTAGTGTCCTGAAATAATTGACCGAATAGTGGTCTTGGGTTTTTCGATGGAGAAAAGATGACAGGTTGGTAGTAAATGAGAACTAGCAAAACATGGTTTGAATAGTTTAACTCTGCGGTCCTAATCTGACGCAGGTGTTCTTCAGGCATGCTCTACAGAAAATCTCTGGGGCTCAGTTTCTTTATACTGAGAGAAGTCAGAAGATAACTTGATTTTTCCAAAAGCTGTATGTAATCTGGGTTTGAGCAGAGCAGGCACAGGAGAGTTTATAGTATTATAGATGTGGTTCTTTCTGCACTCAGACAAAGGAAAGACTGCTCTAAAGCAAATGTCTTTTGAACTCAGCTCGTCACTTGATAGGGATAGTATATTGTGATACCTTCTAGGGTGAGGCTCTAACCCCAAACTGCCCTGACCTCTAATCTTGGGTTGGGAAGGAAGTGTTGGATTTCTCAAAATTAAGTAAAAATGTGGAAATAATGCACACATTGGGGTTTCTTGAAGATTGAAGTAAAACTGGCTCATGGAAGCTCTTTTGGAATTCAGCCTTTTGCCTCCCTCTTTGTCTGAGATGTTGTCTGGAGAACGTTCTGGGGACTGCTCTTGAGACAGCTGGGAAACCTCTCTTGGAACAGTCTTTGCAACTCTCTAAAGCTAGCTCAGGAATCTATCAAAGTGAAAGCTTGTCTGAGTAAAGTAGAATAGTTAGGGTTTTGTCCTGTCTAATTAACAGATTGAAGGCACTGATGTGGAATGGAAGAGCTTGGGCTAGCTTCCAAGCTAATATACTGCTGTATGTGAAAATACTTCTGCATTAATAATGAAACAATGGGACTTACAGACCCTCTCCTGCATCTAGTGTGGGTAAAAAAGCTTTATAAGCCCTTATCTTGTGCTGTCACACATAGAGTGGGAAAGAGACCTTGAGGTGTGTCCCCCAGAATACCCCACTGGAACGTTAGCTGTTTTGGTTTATACCATCTCTGCAGCTGGATCTGGCCATTGTTGTTCTAAGGGGGAAAAACATCATTATCCTTGGAAATTGTGAGTGAATACAGAGTCTTTAAGTGTGAAAAAGGCTTTTTCTTGCTTTTTAGGTTATCTTGAGGCTGTTTCTGAGTTCTGCCCATTTGTGTTCATGCATTCCAAAGAATTTGGCCTTGCAGTTGTAAGAAATTGTTGTAGTACTAAGTAAGAAATATTTGGGGAAGACATTAAAATAGTATTCTAAAGGGTTTATGATATGCTGTGCCATTATGTACTGCTGTATAAAAGTTGAATAAGAAATCAGCTGGATGAGCTGCACTATTCAGGTAAGGCTTGCTAACCTATGAATAATGCCATCACCCCAGACACAGCACTGTAAAGGTTTTAGAAGCATTACTAGAATATTTTTCACAGAATCACAGAATTATCATGATTGGAAAAGACCTAAAAGATCATCCACTCCAACCATCACCAATACTTCTCAGCTAAATCATATCCCTCAACACAACATCCAAACGTTTCTTGAACACCCCCATGGTCGGTGACTCCACCACCTCCCTGGGCAGTGCATTCCAGTGCCTGACTACCCTTTCCGAGAAGTAATATTTCCTAATGTCCAGCCTGAATCTCCCCT